>VZRX01022163.1:27168-44223 GCA_013398075.1 Notiomystis cincta | reverse complement strand
GTTCAGGGCTGCCTGTCCATTGTGGAAGGGTTGTGTCCGAGGGGCTGGGTGGCTCTGCTGTCCCTCCAGCTCCGCTGGGCTGGTGGGCAGGCTGGGTGGCCACTGCTGGCCCTGCGTGTGCTGGGCAGTGGGAACCACTCGGACGGTGTTTGTCTGGAACATGGATGAGGCACCATTTATTAAGTTGGAGTTTTGGGAGATGACTCATGGGTTGGCCAGCTATACATCGTGATATTTACAATATGGGAGCTTGGCATAAATAGGACTATTTACGTTGCAGTGGAGAGTGCTCGCCAGCTCTGCTATTCAAATGAGCCCAGCATGGTTTTAATTATGGGGGGGAGGGCTGGGGTGATGAGCGTGTTTGTGAGAGCATACGTGTCCACGCAGGACGTCTGGCCCTGTCCGCTGGTGGCCTTGACGCTTCCAGCGGCGTCCGGGCTTGGCCAGCGGGGCCCACGCGCTTGGCCATGACGAGCTGGTGCTGCCAAGTGTGGCGTGATGGGCACCCCGGGCAGGAGCGGGGCGACACCTCTCCCCCAGCCTGCTCCTCTTGCTGCCTGGGCGGTGCTCTGGGTCAGTGTCCAGCTCCCGGGGCTCCGCTCTTGGAACGTGAGTGGCTTTGCCACCGTCATGGCAGGAGCGGCGGGCGCTGGATGCACGAGTGCCAAGGGATGGGGAGTATATCTGGGAATGAGGGGCTGGCTGGTGCTGGTGGGGTGTTTCACCCACCCCAGATGATCTCTCTAAGGTGTGCTCGCCCGCAGATGGGGACGCTCCCAGGGAGTTGGTCAGTGGGCTCCCAGCGGCCATTCCCAACCAGGGCTGACCGCGCTCGTTTGGGTTCAGCACAGTCCTGCCGTGCCCCCGCTGTTGCCTCTTGCCCTCTGTGTGTGTGGGTCAGTGATGGTCACTCGTAGTGTTGGCGTGGGCAGCCAGCTCCCCAGTCCAGCCTTCCAGGAAAAGGCTTCTGGAAAGCTGGCAAGGTGAAAACGTGTGGGATGCAGCTCCCTGGGCGTGCCTCTGCTCCTTCCTTTCTGGAATTGCCTCTTCCCGCTGCTCCCGAAGTGCTTGAATGTGGTGTCCACCTGCACCTCGGAATGCTCTGGATCCCTTCGGTGTGGACACACGGACCCAGCAGCAGCTGCTGGCCGTGGAGGTGGTGGCTGGAGCCACCGTGTTCTCGCAGCTGCAGGGACCCTCCATGGTGGCCATACCCTCCATCACCAGCCCCAGAGCATTCCCAGGGCCAAAATGGGGGCAGAAAGGCTTGTTCAGGAGAAAACCACAATTCTGGAGGATCCCACCTCTTGAGTCCTGTTTTCGGCTCTGCCACGGAGCGTTTCTGTACTGCTGGTAATTTCACTTGTCTCCTCTGTGCCTCAGTTTTCCTAATTACAAGGCGTAAAATAATCCAAGCGTCTTTCCCAAGGGAGCCGCGAGGTTTTGTTAATGAACATGACAAAGTGCTTTGGGATCCGCGGTTGAAAGCGCAGCCTTAGTCAGTGCGGCTGTGTGTGGGGTGTTTATTTATCTACATGCTTTCTATTTCTCTGTGCACTATATATTCACTTGCATTTAACAAACCTTAATTAGAAATAAAGCCGATAGGGAAGGAAATATAAACAGGAGCGTTCATGGAAATTGGGAGTTGATTGCTCGCTGGCCAGCAGAATGCGTGGCTCGGGCTCGGGAGGGAAGGCTGTTTGGTTGAAACCGGCTCTGTTAAAAGGAAATGTGAAAAGAACGTAAAACGTAAATCAATATGGAAAACAGGGAGGTGGATGACAATGTACATAAAGCAGAGGTTAGGAATTGCCTATAGTTGTGAAGGCGGTTGGAAGGTAATGTGTCTGCAGCTGAGAAAGTTCAGGCTTCTCAAAGGAAAGTTTTTTTTGTGTGTTTTTCACAAAAAAGAAAAAAAGAAAAAAAAAACCCAAACCAGAAAGTCAAGAACAAAGGAGTGCTGGAAGGGCCTGGATCCCACACCGGTCGGTAACACCGCTCTCGCTGACGGCCCCGCTTTGTATTCCTGCTGCGTAGGCTGCGCGCCCATCGCAGGGCTGGCGCTCCCGAGGTATTTTGGGGGGAGCTGGGGAGGACACGGGGCTATCTGAGAATCAGCAGCCTGGCTAACTCACGTGCAAGGAGGGAAAACCAACCCGACAGCGCTCTTCACCCCGGCGGAGTTAACTTCTCACAAACCTTGTGGTGCTGGCAAGCTGCCCGAGGGCTGGAGGAGAGCCAGCCCTGTGCCAAAAATGCAAAAGGAGACACGAGATGGCCCTGCTATCAGTGAGGGTGTGGGCAGCACGTAGCCAGCAGCACAGAGGCAGCAACAGGCTCCAGTGGGCGATGGAGAACTGCCCGGCACGAGTTTTGCTGGGAAACAGGATCATGGCTGAGGGGACTTAACTCTGAGCATCAGCTGTGCTGGGCTGTCCTAATCCTGAGCCCAGTCTTGGGCTTGGAGAGGGATCCTGGGGCAGGAGGGCTGTGTTCACTCCTGGGGTGGGTATTCCCAGGGTGTGCTGTGCCTGAGGTGCTGGACACAGACATCCCTGCCCATCCTCCAAGCAAGCTGGAGACAGGACTCCATTGCTTCTGTGTAGTTAATAGTGAATTATAATGTATGTAGTATTTACTGCACTCTTAGACACATGGTGGGATTGTTGGGGGTCCTGTGCAGGGCCATGATCCTTATGGGTCCCTTCTAACTGGGGATATTCTGTGATTCTGTAATATACAGTGTATTTAATTTCACTCATGCTATAACCTACTGCAGTGTTAAAACAGAGTCTCTTCTCTTGTACCCATGTTGAGCACCTCCACATGGGGTGTGGGGAGAAGCCAGGGACACAGGGTTGGTTTGGGCCTTTGTGTGTCCATCTTTGTGGCCCCCATAGAGGAAGATTTGAGCCACCCCTTCAGGGTTACAGTCACTCCAGAGCATTGCTTTGTCCTTGGTGCTCCATGGAGGTGGATGTTCCAGGTGTGCCAGGACCACGGGAGCTGGAGGAGCCTTCCAGCAAACCTCACATGCTCTGGAGGGATGAGGCAGAACAGCAGGTCCTGGGTAAAACACAGGATGTGTCAAGAGCTGATTCCTCCTGCGTGCTTGAGCTCCAGATCTGTGAACACTCTCCTGAGATCAGGAGGGGAGCAAATGTTTTGGGATGAGTGGAACTGAGGAGCAGAGCAGAGCCCGTGGTTTTGGCCTGGCCCTGTGCCACTCGTCTCCCTCCTGCTGCTTTCCCCTCCCCTCCATTTCCTGGGTTAATTTTTGACAAGGCACATTCCTTGCACCCACCTGCCCTTCACATTACAGGGGCAGCAAAAGGGAAAGCTCCTTTTGGAGACCAAATAAATTGGTTCCTCACTTAAATATCCATGTTGCTGCCCTTGCTGCTCTGTTCTGTGGCTTTTCCAGGCAGGAACAGAATCCTCTCAATCCCTCCTGACATTCCAGCTTCCCTGGGTGACAGAAGCATAGGGAGGGGATGCTGCAGGGGACAGGGCTGTAGGGGACGAGGGCGCAGGGTTGATGTGGCCACTGATGTCCCCCAGTTCCTCTGGTCACCCCACAGAGGGTGTGAGGGAGACGTGGCTGTGCCTTGGGGGTGCTGCTGAGGGGTTTGGGGCTGTCCCCAGGGATGGGAGCAGCAGTCCCCTTGGAGACAGGCTAAGGACCTGCCTGCACTAGTCAGAGCCCTTTGTGTGCACATACCTGAGCTGCTGGGAAGAGGGGTGGGCACTCAGAAACTGCCCAAGGAGCTGGGTAAATACTGGAGGCTGTGAGTGCTGTGGGGTGAGGGATGAACAAGAGCCTGACCCACCACTGCTGCCCCAAAAAGTGCCTGCTCCCCACGCTCTGGCCCTGCTGGGATAGTCCTGAGGGTGGCTCAGACTGGGAGCGGGGCTCCCATCCTGCTGGAATCCCACTGCTCCCAAGGAGGAGCCCCACCAGCTCCCACTCAGGTGTGCAGTCCCTCCCATACCTGGATATGGTTTACAGCTGCCAACTGGATCTCACTGGGATGGGGGGAGCAGGGAGATCCTCAGAGGCAAAAGTTCAGCCGTTAGATAAGGGTAAGGATGGGGCCTCCTCTGATAAGGGGCTGACGTGCAGCGTGGGCTGGGCGGAGGGAGAGGCAGCACGGGGGGGTCTGCAAGGGGCTCTGCCCAGCCTGGTACCCAGGGGTGCAGGGAGCACAGGGCATCACTGGGAATGCTGAAGGTTGCAGGGAGCCCTTGAAGGCCAGGTGAGAGCAGGAGGGAGGGTGTGAGGACGGAGAGGTGCCTGGAGATGTGCAGGGGTAGAGTGTTAATGTCTTTATATCGATGTCAGATGTTTCAGGAAGATGCTGGATGGAAGGCAGGTTGTGCCAGGGTGCAGACACAGGGGTGGCTGTGCAGGGCATGCCAGCTCCCTGAGATAATCAGGATGGGGGGAAGGAGTAAGTGAGGATCATGCCATGCTGCTCACTGCTCCCTGAATTTCCTTGCTTTGGATGAAGGGAGCAGCATCAGGACATGTGGCACCGATTGCCAGGCGTTGGAGGGAGATGGAGCAGGCCACAAGGCAGAAAACACAACTGTAATTGGGGCTGGTCTGTGCCTCCCTAAATGTCACATTCAGAAATTACAGTTTTAGTGGCTGAGAACAGTTGTGGTTCTTTGGAGAGCTCACAGGAGGAAGACCTCTGGATTTAGACCCGAGCACCACACACAAGACATCAGATCTGCTTCACAGGAGCAGATTCAGTCTCCCAGTGGGCATGAGGAGGGGCTGGGGAGCTCCAAAAGTTGATGAAGCTGTATCAGTTGATCCAATAAATTATGTTCTTTCTACCTTACCTCTCTCAGAGTCAGACCATGGCATCCATAAAGCAACCAGCACTTAAAAACACCACATAGTAATGATCTGTGAGTAAAGCAAAGTGGAGAAGCTGGCCAAAGGGAGAAGCTAAGATAGAAAAATACTTGCCCATGATGTAGGAAATTAAATTAAAGCTCAGAATAAATTCATGCAACCACTTAACATGAGTTTCCTAAAAATAACCAAAAACCAACCAAACTCAATTAAATGGCAAATTGGAGGGGGTCAGTGGAGGTAAAAAGATGTTCTTCACAAAGTGGAAGTGGTATCTAAAAGGAGAAAATAAAAAAATCAGAAACTGTGGTCTGGTGAATGTGAAGCCATATAAGGCAGGCTGAGAGGAGTTTGAAAAATAACTTGAGAGAAGAAATTGTTTATCCCCCAAGTTTCCCCTCAACAAATGAGTATTGGGAAGTTAAATGTGCAGGATGGAGCCCTTGGGGAGGAGGGGGATGACTTCAGTGTTACCCCAAGTGGCCAAAGGGACTCCTGCCAAGGAGCTTTGCTTCCCAGGGCAGGGCTGGGAGACTGTCCTGGAGCAATGGCAGGAGAACTCGTGTTTTACAATAAGTCAGTAAAATGAATATTTGAGCCAGAGTAAATGGGACGAGCATCCTTTAAGAAGATCTCCCTGGGTGATCCAGGAGACTCCAGAGCAGTAATTTTAGAGGAAGGGCTCTCTTATGGATTAAAATGTGCTTAAAGAAGGGGAAACAAAGAGTCAGTTTTCCCACTGGACGGGGTCAGCGTGAGGCTTGTGCTGGGTGATGTATTCATAAAGTAGAGTGGGGTGGGAATGGGAAGGCAAAGAGTGTTTGCAGATTATACAAAATTATTCAGGATGATAAAAACAACAGTTGTGTTGAAAATATTGCAAAAGGCTCTCATGACACTGGATAGCCGGGCTATAAAGTGGCAGATTAAATGTAGTCAGGGATGAATGAAAAGGGATTCACATGGAAAAAATTACCCTAAACCCATGCATGCACAGTGGCAGTCTTTAAATTACTTATTAGCATTTTGAGAAAGAGATCTTAAAGTCATTGTGGATGGCTCTTTGAAAGCACCAGCTCCGAACCGGGAACGACTGGGAATGGGAGTGAAGATGCTTGTACAGGAGAAGTGCAGGGGAGGGGGGCTCAGGGAAAGATGCATCTCGGGGAGGGAGGGGGCACAGAGATGCACTGGACTGTGGGAGGTGTAAAGAAGAGGGTGATGAAAGGGTGATGATCCTTTATTTTGTATTTTTTCCCTCGCTCTGGAGTTCTCACGCAGAACAGGAGCGATGGGGGGTGGGAGCAGGGCAGGGTTTAGCCCAGCCCTCCCCCATCCTGGCTGCCAGGGGCATCAGGTGCCCTTGGTTCAGGTGTGCTCCCTGAGCCTCCTGGTGCACTGCTGAAGGTGGGATGGGAACCAGGAATGCCTTTGGCTCAGCCTCCCCTGGCAGATGTGGTATTTGCAAGGAAACAGGGAAAGGTGCCCAGGCTCCGTGGGATCCCGCTGGCCCCAGCTCCCAGTTTGGCTTTCAAGATCATCTGCAGCTTCCAAGGCAAAGTGCTGGGGTGTTCCACATCTCTGTGGGGGCTCATGGCCTCGGTGAGCCATGAAGGTGAACCCTCTCTGGCTGGGGACACCTTCAGCCTTCCCCAGGCTCTTCAGTTTGGATGCAATGGAAAGTGCCTGTTGGTGCTTGCCTTTGCCCTCCTCAGAGGCTCAGAGGCCAGGAGCATCTGGTTGGAACTGGGAAGGGAGAGGAGCTTCCCTGAGCCCTGGGTTCACCTGGGGGCCTGGTAGCTGGGTTAGGGGAGGTGCTCAGCCCCTCACCTGGCAGCTGAGGGGGTTGGGGGTGGCAAGGTGGCCATGCATGTGAACCTCCCTGGGCACAGGGGATGTCCTGAGCCCTGTGAGCCTCCCTGGGCAGAGGGGATGCCTCCAGCCATGGGCTGGTGCTCCCAGGCCCAGACAAAGAGAACAATGGGCTTGGCTGCTGGGCTCCTGGATAGCCTGTGACTGACTCCAAGCCCCCAGCCCAGGAGAGAAGGGGAAGGCAAAAGGTCTGGGATCCCTTCTGCTCTCACCCAGGCTCTGGGGACATGGGGACACCCAGCCTGCAGCAGGCTGAGGGACAAGCTGTGTCCCTGGTGATGCACAGGCCTGGCAGCTCCCTGGCCGTGCCCAGCTGGGCTCTGTCTGTCAAGCAGCAGGCTGAGGTGAGTCCTGCTCCATGGGAGGTGTCATCCCAGCTCCCTAAGTGTGTCCCCAAAGGGTGTGGAGCCCTGCTGGAGCCTGGTGAGCTCTGGTTGCATGTCTGGGTCATGGCTTGGAGGGCCCCATGTTGGGAGGCTCCTACAGCACTGCTCTGCTGAGAGGCAGAGGAGAGGAGAACCAGGGAGGGTGAAGGAGGGTCAGAGAGGAGGCTGGACCCTCCAGATGTCCTGTCAGGACCCTCTGTGAGCCTGAACAACTTCAGCAGAGGGATGCAGGAGAGAGAATGCATCTCCATCCTGTGCAGTCCTGGTGCTCATGCTGTGGGTGTGGTTAGACAGTGCAGGTTCTGCCTATCCTGGAGTCTCTCAGGGCAAGGGAGGACTGATCAGAGCACTCTGCCTTGGAGCAGAGGACAGGGAGTCCATGGATGCTCCTTGGTGTCCAGAGGAGATCCTGCTCTTTGAGCCCCCCAGGAGGCCACTAGTTCCTGCAAAGTGGCCACTGAACCCACACACTTTGGGCCTCTTGCTGAGGCTGGAGGGTGGCACAGGATGTGTCTGAGGACAAACCAGCCAGGAATGGGCTGTTCAGGTTGGTTTCACCCCAGACAGGTGTAGGGGTGTGTGTGTGGGGGTGTGTGTCCTACCAGGACCCATATCTGCCTGCTTCCACTGCTCTCCACTCCTTCCAGGCACAGGCTGGTGGCTGGGGCAGGCACTCCTGGGTGGAGTTGGCATCATTGTTCCCTGCTGTTGGCTCCCATCACGTGCAGGTTGTTGTCCCCAGGTGATGCCTCTGTGGGTTTGGTTCAAGCCTTTCTCATGAGATCCATCTTTCTTGCAAGCTCTGCCTTTGTACAGCCAGCCGGAGACTTTTGGGTGGGAGTGGTGCCACAGGAAGGGGTCTTGGTCCAGAATCATAGAATCATTGACTGGTTTGGGTTGGAAGGGACCTTAAAGCTCATCCAGTTCCACTCCTGCCATGGGCAGGGACACCTTCCTCTAGACCAGGATGCTCCAAGCCCCATCCAACCTGGTCTTGGACACTGCCAGGGATGGGGCAGCCACAGCTTCTCTGGGCAGCCTCTTCCAGGGCCCCAACATCCTCTCAGAGAGTAATTTCTTCCTAATATTCAGTCTGTCCCTGCCCTCTGTCAGTGGGAAGCCATTCCTCATTGTCCAGTCACTCCATTCCTTGACCAAAGTCCTGCTCCAGCTCTCTTGGAGCCCCTTTAGGCAAGAAAGTCACCACGAGGATGAGTCCAAAGCAGTTGTTTGTGGTCCTGAAGGAGAGCTGGGGGTGCTCTGGACTGACAAATGCCTGTGCAGCTGATTTCAGGGGAGGTGTGGCAGAACTGGGCCACCCCAATGACCTGGGGGCTGTGGAGGGGTGGTCAAGGAAGCCCATGGCCATCACAAGGAGGTTTGTGCTGGCCAGGCAGCCCCAGGCAGTGCACAGCCCATGCTGGGAGTGAGCTGGGCTGCAGCACGTGAGGGTCACGTCTCACCCTGCCGAGGTTACAGTCACGTTCCATGATTTGCTTTGCTCGTAATCCTGTTTCCAGGCTCCACAACTGCAACTCAGAAACCTTTACAGTGAGCCTCACTTCATAAATCTTGGCCTTGTTTTACTTTTAAGCCTGTCTGGTATCAGGGGACAAAGGGAGCAGGAGAAATGCGTGACCTGGGGGCAGCGTGGATGGAGTGAAACAAGGTGTCCAGGCTTGACAGAGCCTTCAGGGGTGGGGGCTGGCCAGGCTGCAGGGAGTTCACTGAGGCTTGCCAGCCTTGGGAAGGCATTTCCTGTGGGTCTCTTCTGATGGATCTCTCCTGCAGGATCCCAACATCTCCAAGGCTGTTTGCAGAGTGACCTTGCAGGTGTCTGAGCACTGGTTCTGTGTCTCCAGCCTTTGTATGCACATTGTGACACCTTTGTGGTAAATAGGAGCGGGCCTGTGGCTCCCTGAGCATTGCTCTGGGAGGGAAAAAGAGCTGGGGATGTTGCATGTTCATTGCCTGGGGAGCAGAGAGCAGCTGGTGCCTGGATGTGGGAATGGCTGGTGGCAGGTATTGATCACTCAATACTCTGGAGCGTGCTGGGAGGTGGGGTAGAGGTGTCAGCTCCCCCAAGCTGGCTGCTGCCATGGGGCACTGGGGGGTTGGACTGGGCAGGCAGAGCAGAGCAGCCCCCCCAGGGATGGTTTCCAGCCACAGAAATAGCTGCAAATGCATGGAAAGGCAAATGCATGGATGGGCAATTGCATTCCCCAGGCAGAGTCTGGAGCTGCCCTGTCCATGCCCTGTCCACTCCCTGAAAGTGTTGAAGGCCAAGCTGGACAGGGCTTGGAGCAATCTGGTGTGGTGGAAGGTGTCCCTGCGCGTGGCAGGGGTTGAAAGGAGAGGGTCTTTAAAGTCCTTTCCAGCCCAAACCATCCTGTGATTTGATGAAACTTGGACAGAGCCCCACTCCTTCTGCCTGCCTGGCAGGGAGGATGGATAGTCCCAGGGGCTCAGAAAGGGTGAACTCAGGGCTGTGTGTGATGCTGTGAGGAAATCCCTTGACAGCAGACTCCCAGCACAGCAGTGGGGCTGCTGTGGGCTAGAGGGGACAGAGTACCCAGCACCTCCAGGACTTGTCCCCATCCCCTGTCCCCTCTGGCAAACCTCAGAGTCTGGACAGCTGCAGAGCAGTCGGGAGCAGGGCAGGCTCAGGGAAGGTGCTAATTAGGATGTTGGCAGCATTAGTAGGGGTTGGTGTCTGGCTGGTGGGAGGTGTTGAAGAGGCAGCGTGGGCTCTGCTCCATGTCACGCTCGGTGCAAAGCTCAGGGCAGCAGGCAGCTCACAAGTCTGCAGGGGGGACAAGGCCAGCTCAGGGCTCATGGAGCCATCCAGGGGTAGGTGAGTGCTGCTTTGAGCCCACCTGTGGCAGCTGGGTGAGAGTTGTGATGTGGCTTTGTCCTGGGGCTGCTGGGAGCATCCCCAGTGATGGGGAGCTGCCTGCTTTGTGTGGCTGCACTGCTGCTGCACAGAGCCAGCCCTGATACACCTATTTTTCTCCTCCTTTTGGCTCCCTACATTTCTTTTTCCACAGCTGTAGGTGAAATAGAGAGTAGAGGAGCTGCTAACATTGCTTTTAGGGTTGTTTTATTTTTGATCTGATGTCAAACTTATGCCATCATACTGAAAAGCTGCCATGAGATTTTGGTGTGACTGACACCTGTTCTGGCTTCAGAGCAGCAGCTTTTGATGCAAACAAATCTTCTGGAAATGCTGAGTTTACTGTCAGCTGCTCCCATGTGTTGCCTGGTCCCTGTTCCCAGCTTTGGCTTGCACCCCTTGGGAGGTTGCTGATGCTCTGAGCAGTGTCTGGGTGGGTCTCTTGAGCTCCACTGGTTTATGGTTTGTGGGACAGGCAGAAGGTGCAGCCACATGCAGGTGAGGCTTTGCCAGGCTGGTCCCTCTGAGCAAGTGGCTGTCCCCATAGGGTGGCACAGAGCTCCTGGGTGTGCACATGGCAGGAAAATGGGCACAAGCCCAGAGCTGAGCGAGCCAGCTCGACCGTTGCGGCGTTCGCTTTCATCTGTGGCGGTTCCGGGAGCCCATCCCTCCTTATCTGGGGGCTTGGGGCTGAAGTTCAGCCTCTCCAGGCTGGGTCCCACGGTGCTGCTCTGCTTTTCCGTTGGTCCTTGCATAAGAAAAGGTGGGGCTGCAGGGAGGGGAGCTGAATTTTGGACTGCAGAGTAAGGGATGCGTAGGGGACACTGCCAGGGGCTGTGGTAGGTTTGGGAGTAGCACAGTTGGGAGCAGCAGGAGGGACAAGTGGAGCCCAGACATCCCTGTGGCATCTTGGATGGGATGGCAGGGGCTGCCCATGGGGTTTTGTGCTGGGGGAGGCCAAGCAGGTCACCCTCCAGCAGAAACCTTGCCCTGTAATTTGGGTGGCCTAAATATGACCTGAGCTCCTGCTTGTGGGTGCTGAGCCCTTGGAAAGCTGACCTGGTGTTTTCCTGTGTGTTTGGGAGGTCCTCAGTGTGTGGGCTACAGAGGGAAAAAGGAAAAAAATGGGATTTGTGAGGTCAGCCCTGGGTGTGTCACCCACCAGCTCCGTGGCCAGAGGGGTGGAGAAGGGCTCAGCCTTCCGTGGGGCTCCTGGCAATCCAACAGGTCATGGAGCTGTGGTGACAAGGCCACCCTGTGTGTCACCATCAAGGTGGTGGCATGGTGGGGTCTGTGCTGTGCTGTGTGTGCTGAAGGAGGAATCCTGTGAGTGCACAGGCTCAGGTGATGCACCTGAGAACATTCCCAAGCCTCCTTCCCTTTGGTGGCAGGAATGTGCTGTACACTCACCCAAGATAAAATAGAACTGCTGCCCAAGCTCCATCCCAGTGAAGGAGCCCAAGGAGACCACATTCCTCTCCTGGCTGCTGTGGTGGGGATGCTCAGTGAGAGGTTCTGAGGTGCTGGTGGGTTTTATTCAATCCAAAAGAAGGGGTTGAAGGCAATGGTCAGCTGTTGTGCTCAGCATGCTCCAGAGCTGTGACTCTTGAGAGGGCTGTGTCCACCTGGGGGGGTGGGTGTGTGGTGGCCATGAGGAGGATGAGGCATCATATCAGGGAAGTGTCATGATGGTGAACAGACAAACTGAAGGATGAGTCAACAGAGCCAAGAAATAGAAATAAGAAAAAGGCAAACTTGGTTTTCTCTTCCAATTTTATAGAAATAAAATGGAACAAACTTCATGCTCACGTTGTTTGAAGAAATCCCACCCACCAGTGGTGCCAGGGAGACCCTGCTGGTCCAACATCAAGTGATCACACTCCAAGGATGCCCATCCCCTGTGCCATCTCCATCAATGTCTCACAGCCCTGCCCTTGCCCCAGCCCCCCAGGCTTTTCCCCATTTCCAGCTAAGAAGAGGGTCTGGAGCAGGGCCTGGCTTTGCTACACCTGTCTGTCCTCCAGCATGGGCTTGGTGTGACCATGTGCCCAGCCTGGGCTGGGATTTTCCCACCCTTACAATCTCTCCACCTCCAAATCTTTGTTTCCCTCTCAGGCAGTTAAATTTGCACGCCCTTTGGGTGGTTTGGCCTGGGTGGGCTTGGTTTCCTGGGTCAGTGTCTGCTGGAATGTTTGGATGTCCTCTCCCAGGGGCTGGGGACTGCAGTGTTAGCTACAGCCATGGAGCATCAGCCTGGTAAAAACAGGAGGGTGATCCACAACTTGGAACCTCTCAGTTCAGTGAGGCTGGCTCAAAATCAAGTGTTTTAACCAGGCAGCAAATGTTGCTGTGGGATTTATCCAGTGTTTTAGGAGGCTGGTGGAGGGCTCTGTGCTCATCCTGGGGCTACTTCTGGGAGAGGACATTGAAGCCCACTGCTGAGAGTGTGGTTTTTGAGGTCTCCTGCACCCAGACCAAGCCCTGCAGGGGTGGTTACCCTTTGATCTGCTCTGGGCTGCAGTTGGAGTAAAAACTCAGTAGAAATGTTTTATTTTGGTGTCTTGGGCTCACGAGGCCAGTGGAGGTGTGAGCCAGGATGCCCCACAGTGGGGCTCACCAGCCTTTAATGCTCAGAGTACTTCTTCTGCCTGCATTTGCAGGGCTCTGGTGGGGATGAGACATGCTGGTCTCCATGGTTTTATGTGCCATGGGATTGTGCCAACAGTTTAATCACAGCTGAACCCTCACAGAGCAGCATAAAAAATGTTGTAGTTGGGATTAGGTTACCCATCCTTCCTATAAAAGACTCTATAAACAGTCCATCAAGCCCCAGCATTCCTGTGTTGGCTGTGAGGTCCTTCACACTTAATGGGTCTGGCATTTGCTTTGACTAAGCCTGTTTTGGGGGGAGGCAGTGATACAAAGCAGCCCCCAAAGAATGGGGTTTTTTTGCTTGCTTTATTGGGGGAACCCAACTGGGCTGGCTTGGCAGAGGAGGTGTTGGATGTCAGAGGATGAGGCTGTGGAGGCAGCGGGTGAGAGGCAGCCGTGACAAGCCCAGGAGGCAGTGACAGCAGCAGCTGCTCCCTCCTCATCACTGAGGCCTTTCTCCATAGGGGTTTGCTGTTTGCTGGGGTGTCTGAGAGCTTTTCCTGATCTTGGGGCAAACAAGGACCTGGGACTCCCTCTCCCATCTCCCAGCACACTTCAGACCTGTCTTCTCTCTGCTGTAGCTGAGTGATGCTCCAGAGTTAAAGCTCCCCAAGCCTTTTAAAAACCCTAAAGTTTTGTCTGGGAACCAAGTGGCCTCTTTTTAGCTATGGATGTGCTCCCACCTTCACCTTTTTCACCATGCCCTTCATGTGTGATGCCAGCCATGGAAGAGCTCCTAGTTTAGCACCATCCATGGGACTTTCTTGAGTTTTGTTCATCCTTATGGGGAGCCAAAGGGGCAGGGAATGGATACCCAGGTGGGAGACTTTGGTAGTGCTGAGGGTGTTCCTTATCCTGCTTGCTGCATCCTTGAGGCAGGTGTGCACACCTTGAGCATGCCTGGGGGCTGCTGCTGTGTGGGACAATGTAGATTCTCCTGCCTGGGGCACTCATCTCTCTCCTGGAAACCTTTAAACCATAGTTATGCTCCTGCTCTCCCAGCAGTGAAGGGAGGGAAGAGCCCTAACCCTCCTGGCTGCCAGGAGGCCCCAGCTGTGGTGGCAGTCCTGTGGATCACACCTGCCTGCTTGGAAAGGGGCTGAAGCCATCCTGTTGTTCCATACAGCAAACATCTGTCGGGTGGGAGCTGCATCCACACTGTGGTGCCAGAGCTGGGCACAAGGGGCTGTCCCTGATCAGTGCCACCATGTCACTGGGACCATCTGGAGCTTTTCTTGCCTGGTGCTTGCATCTGTTGAGCCACACCAGCTCCAGGGGTGGTTATTGGAGGAGACCAGGCTTTCCAGTGCTTTTCACAACTGAGTTTAATTTATTTTAAGGTTTTTACCCCTCTAAATTTTCTTTGAAGATGATTTGAACGATTTAATCGTTATCACAAAAATGGGATTTCTGTTATAAGCTGGAAGGAATCCCCCCCTCCTCTCAGTATCCTGCTGAGGGCAATTCAGCCCACCTGCCTGCCTGGCTGAGCTTGCTCATCAGCCTGTCCTCAGAGGCCCTTTTCTCTCTGTCGTTACTATCTGAAGAGAATTAACAACTGCATTAAAGTGGGAGCATTATTTTTTCATATGGTGAGTGCCAAGGGATGTGAATCCCGTATCCTTCACCTGAGAATGCTCTGCAAGGCTGCAAAGGCATTCCCCACCTGAGCAGTGGTTTCCTTCATTCCTCTCCATCGTGCTGACTAAGGCAGAAATGGGGCTGG
Organism: Notiomystis cincta; assembly: GCA_013398075.1. Classification (NCBI taxonomy): domain Eukaryota; kingdom Metazoa; phylum Chordata; class Aves; order Passeriformes; family Notiomystidae; genus Notiomystis; species Notiomystis cincta. Next base: position 29,821 of record VZRX01022163.1, on the reverse strand, counting down.
TTCCTATGGAGCCCACCGAGTTCCAGCACTGGGAACTATTGCTTGGAAACTACCACCTTAGCAGTTCTTAACCCCTTTTTTAGCATGTTTTTTTGGTGATCTGGAGTGCAGGCAGTGGCTGGCACAGTGGCTCTGTTCCCCAGGCTGCCCTCACATCTCCGAGTTCCACCACTCAGACACTCCCCTGCCTTTTACACGGCTCCTCTCACCAATCAAACTTGTAATCTCAGTGAAGAATGAAATCAGATTTGTTTGACAAGACCTGTTTCTTGTAGAAGTATGTTGACTGGTGCTAATTATACTCCTGTTCTTTAATTCTTTATGATTGGAATTACATCAGCTTTTTCATTATTTCCCCAGAAGTGATTTCAAACTGAGAGAGACCTTGAGTGCCTGCCATTCCCTCACGTTGTAATCCTGGTGCCTCCAGTAGACGTGATCCTTCTGCTCTAAGTTGCTCTGCATTAGCATCCTCAAGGACTTCTCAGCTTTCTTCTTCTCCAGGCATCCCCTCATGGGCTCTTGCTTGTTAATCCTTGGAGTCTGTTGGGTCTGTCATTGAGAAATGTGTTGGATTTTCTTAGTTCTCTCTCTCTCTTTTGTCGTGGTTTAACCCCAGCTCATCCCCACACAGATAAAATACACACTTAGCGTTCCCTGGAACAGGGCAGTGGTGGAGTCACCACCCCTGAAAGTGCCCAAAGTGCATGTGGCACTTGGGGATATGGGTTGGTGGTGAACCTGGCAGCACTGGGTTAGTGGTTGAAGTCGATGATCTTAGAGGGCTTTTCCAGCCTTGGTGATTCTCTGATCCCTATGTTAAATATCCTGTAAAATAGCCATAAAATGTCCACAGTTGTCCAGAAAATGTCCATTGAGTTCATGAGGTCTCTGACTTTGAGCTCTGTCTGCTATGGTGGTCACTCAGGCAGGAGGGAATGGGGACACCCTCTGGAAGCAGTGCTGAAAAGAGCTACCCAGGTTTATTCCATTGCCCAGTTACTCCTGCAAACCTGGACCAGTACAGGAACCAGGCTGTGAAGTTTTCTTGCAGTCTTCTCCCAGTTTGATAGTGGTTTGTCCCAGAATTTGATTTTTCATGTCTGCTGTGGAGGTGTCGCACTGGAATTTGATGTGGTCATGGTTCCTTGGGCTTGTTTATGGAAGTGTCATCACTGAAATGGCCAGAAATGAAGATAAATGATGGCTGGGGCCTCTCCCACCTCCACAAGGCCGTTGTCTGTGGAGAAAACAGCAGAGTTGTTTGGGCACCACGTGGCCCTGGTTGCATCTGTTCCAAAGTCTGAGTTATTTGCTAAATGCTTGCAAACGTGTGTGATTTTCAGGGAAATACAGCCAGACATTCCCTGGCTTGTTAGTTATGTATGAGCTAAGGAATCCTGGTTGCTCAGGGGAGGAAGCAGTCCTGTCCTCTGGAGGGCTGTGCAATAACATCCCCCTTTCCTAATAAAGACACAAACTGGCTGACCACGGCCACCCTTCACACACCAGCACTGCAGTGAGGGAAGCTCTGACTGTGTGTAGAGTAAAAAAAAAACCTGTTAATCACCCTGGGAGTGGAGTAGGACTAAAGCAGGGCTCAAATCAGTGACAGCACCTCCAGCCCTGGGCTGTCTCAATGCTTTTCTCTGTGTTTTCTATGAATTTTAACATTTTTATTTAGCATTTTTTCTATGTGCTGAAAAGAACGTCATCATAACTTTTTCTTGTCTCCAGACACGGCTTTTGCAGAGGTTTCTTTTATTCACTTCCTGCCAGTCACAATAAAATATGGATTGTGCTTATTCTCCTTCCATTTCTCATGCATTTGTGTGTGTGGTTGTCACGAACACTTTGTTCCTCTGAGGCTGGTTTTGGTTGAAGTTGTTGTTTTCCTAGACTGCCTTTATATAAATATATATAAAAAAATAGTTTAAACTTTTCTTACAGAATCATAGAATGGTTTGGCTTGGAAGGGACCTTAAAGGTCTAGTCCCAAACCCCTCTGGTTTCCATTTGCCCTTTTTGCTCCTGTTTCCTGGTTGACTCTGATTGTAAATTTGATGAGATTTTGGAAATTGATGCATTTGGTTCAACAGGCAAAGCCATTTTGGGTTTGGCTTGTTCTCCCTTCAGCTCACACACGCTGCAGTCATCAGTGCTGGGGCAACGCCATGCTTCCAGTTCAGTGATTCAGCCCTCATTCTGTGTCATGAGGTCCAAAATTTGAGACCTCAGGGTCTTTAATGCACTTCTGTGCATTAAAATTATGTAACGAGCCTGTCCTCACCGCTGTGATAGAGCGGAGCAGTTACAGATATTGACAGGTACCAGTGTCTCCAGGCGGGGCAGAGGCACAAACCTGGTGGGGAGAGCTGGGTCATCACGTGTCGGTTTCCATCACGTGTTGGGTGTTGGTTTCCATCACGTGTTGGTTTCCATCACGTGTTGAGTGTTGGTTTCCATCACATGTTGGTTTCCATCCCGTGTTGAGTGTTGGTTTCCATCCCGTGTTGGGTGTTGGTTTCCATCACGTGTTGGTTTCCATCACGTGTTGAGTGTTGGTTTCCATCACGTGTTGAGTGTTGGTTTCCATCACATGTTGGGTGTTGGTTTCCATCACGTGTTGAGTGTTGGTTTCCATCACGTGTTG
>VZRX01022163.1:0-26733 GCA_013398075.1 Notiomystis cincta | reverse complement strand
GTGTTGGTTTCCATCACGTGTTGGTTTCCATCCCTTGTTGAGTGTTGGTTTCCATCCCGTGTTGGGTGTTGGTTTCCATCACATGTTGGGTGTTGGTTTCCATCACGTGTCGGTTCCATCACATGTCAGTTTACATCACGTGTTGAGTGTTGGTTTCCATTCCGTGTTGGTTCCATCACGTGTTGGTTTCCATCCCGTGTTGGTTCCATCCCGTGTTGGTTCCATCCCGTGTGTCATTGCACGTCGTGACAGGCATGTCCTCAGCAAGTTTATGATTTGTATTGGTGCAGTGGGGGCTCTGCTGACCCAGTGTGAACTGAGGGGTCTCTCCAGCATCCTCCTCTGCTGAACTTCCCGATTCACAGAATCACAGGATCACTGAGGTTGGAAGAGCCCTTCAGATCATCAAACTCAATTGTTAACCCAGCCCTGCCGTGTTTACCACTAACCCATGACCCCAGTGCCACATCCACATGGTTTTTGAACACCTGCAGAATGGTGACTCCACCACTGCCCTGGGCAGCCTGTGCCAATGTCTGATCACCCTTTCCATTGAGAAGTTTTCCCAGTACCCAACCTAGACCTCCCCTGGCACAGCTTGAGCCCGTTCTCTCATCCTGTCCCTGTTCCCTGGGAGCAGAGCCCAACCCCCACCTGGCTGTCCCCTCCTGTCAGGGAGTTGTGCAGAGCCACAAGGTCCCTCCTGAGCCTCCTCTTCTCCAGGTGAACCCTTTTCCCAGCTCCCTCAGCTGCTCCTCACAGGACTTGTTGTGCAGAGCAGTCCCAGCTCTGATGGACTGACACGCCAGTGATGGCGTGGGTGGATCCCTGCCTTAGCAGGGAGCTGGAGGAGACACGGGATGGGGAGGTGACAGTGCAGTCTGCTGCACTCACCTCTTCTGGCTCTCACCATCCTCCTCCTCTGGAGCCCTGCCCAGAGTTCCTGCTGAAATGGAGAGGGAGTCCAGGACATCCTCAGCCTTGGGTAAGGCACAACATTAGGTGAGCTATCAGGATGTTTTAGGGCTGAGGACAGACCACTGATGGGGGATTTGAGAGGACATGCAATGACCTTTGTCAGCAGCAGTCATGTCCTGTTTGGCTGCTGGAGAAGGACTCACTGCCCTGGCAGAACCAGCCTTTGCCTGTGAAGGTGGCAGGTGCCAGGTCTTTGCAGGTGTCTCTTGGTTTTGGGCTGTGCAAGCCCTGCTGTCTCGATGCATTGCTGCTGTTTAAGGAGGGAGAGTCCTTTTGGCACCACTGAAGGCTGGCTGAGCCTCTGGATTTTTGGGATGGAGTGCCAAGGCACAGACTCCCTCATGTCCCTGAGCCTGGTGTCATTTTGGGGAGCCCCTGCCTTGCTGGCTTAATATATCTAGTGGATTTTTGCTCCAAAACACAATAAAGAGGAAGCAATGCTATTTTCCCCCCCAAAGAAAGTTGTAATACCTAACAGATGAACATCCTGGATTAGGCTGAGGAGAGGTGTTGTTAGTGGGTTGTGAGGGCTCCCACATCCTCAGGTGGTTAATGTGGAGATGGGTAGGAATGATGATGTTCCCAGCCAGCCTTCCTGGGGCAAAAGGTGGAGCTGCAATTGTAGTTCCATTTGCCAGAAAAAGGGAGCACTGAGTGTTTGAGTGAGATAGTGGCTGGGATCATTATACAGCAGTGGTTTGGGATCCTGCTGTGTCTCACCTTCTAGAAGAGCAAGATTTCTCAGCTCCATCTGTGATCTGAGCAGATGGCCAGCTCTGGCTCCCTGTCCCCAAGGTTCCCCTGTCCCATAGCAGTGATCAAGGTGACTGGATTTGGGTAGCCAGTTCCTGGAAACCTCCAGTGCTGGAGATCCCCCAGGTCCCTGGTGGCCAGACTCAGGGCTGGACAGCCCTCCTGGGGAAGCAATGTCCAAAATCATCTGTTAATACCCAACTTGGACATCCCAAGTCACGATTTATATTTTAAAACGGTTTCTCTTGGGTCAGGATGTCCATCCTGGAGTGACTTGCTGTTCTCATTTTATGGGATGAGTCACTGTTCTTGTTTTATGGGATGAGATCCCTTCTACATAGCTGTGTGGATGAGGGCTGTGTTTTCCCTTCATTACTTCCAGCTTTTTCTTTAGGAAATTGCATCTCTCTGGGAGTGGCCATGTTTAGGGTTTAAACCATGGGTTTGGTTCTCATTCTGCCACAAGTGTTGGTGGTACACAAAGAACTTCTCCTGATAGTGCCAATCCCGTTTGACCATGGATCCCCATCGCCCCAGAGATCCTGTCCCCAAAGGCTGGGGAAGGAAGGACCTGGGAGGAGGTGGGAAAGGAGCTAATCCATGAGCTATTTGTCTATAAGGCATAGCTCACAGCCTTTCTGTGTGCAAAGCTGGAAATGTCTGCACACATCCAGAATTCCCCACTGGAACACTCCACTAAACACTGGAAGCACCAGAGGTTCTGGCCACAAGGGCATGGAGTGACAGGAAAAGGGGGAATGGCTTTCATTGCCAGAAGGAAGGATTAGGTTGGATATTGGGAAGAAATTCTTCAGTGTGAAGGTGAGGAGGCCCTGACAGAGGCTGCCCAGAGAAGCTGTGGCTGCCCCTGGATCCCTGGCAGCGTCCAAGGCCAGGCTGGAGGGGGCCTGGAGCAACCTGGGATAGTGGGAGGTGTCCCTGCCCGTGGCAGGGGCTGGGATGGGATGAACTTTAAGATCCCTCCCAACCCAAATAATTCTGGGATTCTCTGATTCTTTTTCCTTGGAGCAGTGATTTGTAATCCTGTCCCAGCTTCCAAAATCTCCTGAGTCAGATGGGGGTGATTATTTGCAGGTAGCAGAGCTGCCTCCTCCCACATTCCAAAGCATCTGACATGTGGAGGATGCAGCTGTGAATGCTGACCAGGTGTGGGAGCAGGTCCATCCCGAATCTGGGAATGCTCTCCCCCTCCCTGCTCCCACCTGGTCCCTCCCCTGTCTGCAGCAGGGTCTTTAACAGCCGTTTCCTTGTGAAATCAGGATTGCAGGCTGTGAAATACAAACGATTCCTGCTAAATGCTGTGTAATGGATTCCACTGGCAGCCCTTGGTGTGTTTCTAATAAAAGCCTCTGGAGCGAGGCAGAGGCTCCCACTGGCAGGGGTCAGGCTGTGGGGAGGGTGGGCCCAGGCTGCCCCAGGCTCTGGGGCATCTGGGCTGTGTCCTGTGAGGTGGAGGGGCTGCCTTGGGAACAATCAGCTCTGGAACCACACAGGGCTGTGAACCAAGGGGAAAAAGAAATTCACAGAAATACTCTCCAAGGGGGACTGTACTTTCTCTGCATCGCCAGTGGAGATGTGGGGTTCAGAGAATCAGGGAATTTCTTGAGCTGGAAGGGCCCCACAGGGATCATTTAGTCCAACTCCTGGCCCTGCACAGACACCCCAACAATCCCACCCTGGGCAGCCCTGAGAGCAGTGTCCAAATGCTCCCGGAGCTCTGGCAGCCTCAGGGCTGTGCCCATTCCCTGGGGAGCCTGGGCAGTGCCAGCACCCTCTGGGGGAAGAACCTTTCCTGATCTCCAACCTAAACCTCCCTGACAGAGCCTCAGCCGTTCCCTTGGGTTCAGATGTGGAGTTTGGGGGAACAGAGCAGCACCAGGATGTGTTTGCATCATCATGGGACACAAAGCTGCCCTGAAGGTCCAACTGCAGCTCAGGCTGGCTGTAAGGATGGGGATTCCATGGAGATGTGGGATACACAGGGCTTCAGCACGTGGGCAGCACCTGGTGCTTCCAAATTAGGGAACAGATGAGTCACCCCAGGAGCTGTTGCAGAGGTAAGCAGGGAGTTCACACCTTTAATGTGCATTTCTGCAGCGTTAGGAGGAAGGAGGGGTTCCCACTAGGAGGTGGATTTACAGTGTCTCCTGGAGGGTCTTAAAATTGGCTGGTCAGAGAAAAATACTCCAAGTGGGAGATTCCCATCTGCAGCAAATACCAGTGTTGGGAGAGCAGGAAAGGCTGGAGGGGATGGATTGGTTCCACCTGAGGGAATCCAGCACCTCAGGGAACAGAACTGTCTCTGGGAGCACAGCTGTGGGGCATAACTGGGACAACCAGGAAATCTCTGCCTCTGGAAACACCTTGGAAATGGGATATGGAGTGAAAGAGCTGATCAGGTGCTTGATTGGTGAGCCAGGACATACCTGCATGTCCTGTCCTTGTGGTCCCAAGGACAGCCCTGGGGGCCTCTGGATCTGTTTCTGGTGTCCGCAGCTGAAGGAGAATCAAAATAAAAACAAAATTTTAAAAAAATCAAAATAAAACCAATTTAATGGTCATGACTCAAGGTGTGGAATGCTGCCCATAGTTGGCCTTATTCAGGAGATTGAGGAGTGTCTGCTGGTAGCAGCCTGGAGGAAGGATCGTTTGTGGAAGGTCTGTTTAATTAGACAGGGCAGGACTCTGTGGCTTGGAAGCTGGACTAATTCAGCCCTGGTAGAGGAGCATATTTTTAATAACGTGTGTAATTAACTGTACAGCAGATCACCCAGGGGTGGAGCTGATTCACTATTGCTGAGATTTGTAGATCAGGGGTGACTGATTTCTCATAAACTGGTTTTGATCCCTGGGGCTCTCCCCTCTGGCTACTGCTCCTCCATCTCCAGCCATCCTGGGCACATTCTGGCCAGGCAGCCTGAGTGACACCCCCTGCCATGGCAGGGACACCTTCCACTATCCCAGGTTGCTCCCAGCCCTGTCCAACCTGGCCTTGGACACTTCAAGTGGAAGGCTGGAGATGCCTGGACACAGCTGGACACAAGCTGCTGATCTGGGTTATCCTTCTGGCATCCTCCAGCCACATGGATCCTGGCCACTATGGAATCACTGGCACTGACCCTGTGCTGCTCCTGGGCACAAACTGGGGCTGGGGCTTTCCAAGCTGGGAATTTTAACCCACTGGGTGTGTCTCTGGGCACAGGCAGTGCCAGCTCCTGTGGTGTCACTGCAGTGTCCTGTGCTGGCAGGCCCCAGTGGTGCTGGTGGTGGCAAAGGGACAGGGTGCTCTGTGCTCACTGATCCCCCAGCCTGTCCCAGAGCTGGCAGTGCCAGGGGCTCTGTGCCTCAGTTCCAGCCTCTGGAGGAGAGCAGTGTCTCCTCCTGGCACAGGTGTGGCTTTTACCCACAGTGAGAAAAGGCAGTGAGAGAGGGACCTTACACATGGCCCTGCTCTGTCCTTCCCCCCTCAGCTTCTGCCCACAGGACCCTTCTGGTGGCCTGTCCTTGCTATGTCTGTGCTATTGGGGGTGGCCCCAGCCATGCCGAGGGCTGCAGAGGGGCCACAGGTTCATGGCTGCACCTGGTGCTTCTGCTGCTTTATCCTCAAAACTTGTTCAGGGTGGGGGCCCCATTGCTGCATCTCCAAAGAGCATCTGAGCTGCAGAGCAGGGAGGTTCCAAAGCAGCCTGGAGGGTGTGAGCCACTTGGATTTTGGCCTGCAGAGCTCTCAGCACTGGATCTGCCCTCCCTGATGCTCATTCTGCTGTCCCATATCCTGGCCAATGCCCTGGTCATCTCTCTGCTTTGGCTCCTGCCACTGTGGTGCTGAGTTGTCTGGGTGACTGCCATGGCTTTCAGGGAGCTCTCGGGCTTCTTCTCCTCCCAGGATTTGGTGATCATTCCTGGGGGCCCAGGATGGATTCTGCAGCAGTGCCTGTAGAGCCACCTTGGCCCCTCTGCAGGCAGCACCTGGTGCTTTAGGATCCTCCTGGTTCAGAAGGGGGTTGCTGAGCAGCTGGATGTGTCCATATCACTTTGCAGCACTGGCACTTCATCCCAGAGCTCTCCCAGAGCCCCAGCTGCCCCAGTTTCGTGGTGGAGATGAGGCTGAACCAAGACCCTGAGCTCCTTTCCACCAGCCCTGTGGGATGCTACAGAATCATTCCCTGTCCTTGCAGTGCCCTGTCCCAGCTTGGTGCACAGCACAAGGAATTGGAAGGGAGAGGGCAGCTCTTGGTCCTGGGCTGTCCTTGCCCTGTGGTCTGTAGGGCTCTGCTGACCACACCACGATGCTGCTGGAGAGCAAATGGTCTTGGGGCTGGTGTTGCCATCAGGAAACAACTCCAGAACTGCTGTCCTGACCCCACCAGCTGGCAGCCCTTGCTCCTGGGTGGGACAGGGTGAGCAGCTGCCTGGGGCAGTGGGATTCTGCCAGCCAGGGGTCTCAGGTGTGTCCGTGTGTCCGGGCATCTTCTGGGGACTGCAGGTCCCTGGAGCTGCCACGGCTGCTCATCCTTCCTGGCCGTGCCCTTGTTTGGGTTTGGGTGTCTGTGTTTACTGCCTTCACACTTGAGCATCCCCGTGGACTTGCCTTTCCACAGCTCTGGTTGTGTTTGCTTTTGGTGTCTTTAAAATTTCCTTTTTTCCCCTCCTTTCTGTCTCCTGGCAGTCGATTTTTTCATTGATACATCCTTTAGCAACTGTCTGCATCTTAGAGCTGCTAATTCGTTGCTGCCAACTTCCCCTGGGTTTAATTTATACAATATGTTTATTTTTACTGCAATTTTTTCCTTTTATTCCAAGCCAAGATAATTTTGAACTCAAGACGCCTTCTTTTATGATCGCAGATTTATGAGATTTTGGCAAAGCTGCCATAAGCCGTAATTACTCTTCATTGTTTTTGTTTACATTTCCCCCCTGATCAATTTTTGCTAATAATCCCTTTCAACTTGTGGAAATTGCCCTTTTTCCACCTCGGGGTGTGTTTCTCTTTGATGCACGCAGGAATCCCTTCCCACAGCCGTGGAACCGGCTTAGGGCTGGCTCAGCCTCTGCTCACAGGTGAGCTTTGCTCACACCCATTGTTCTGTGAAGGAAATGAGGCTCCACAAGCCTTGGGCTCTCCCACACCCCATCCCAGTGCCAGTGTGGACCCTGGTGTGTTCTCTCCTCCAGCTCCAGGAGCTGGTTCACAAGCTGCTGCCTCCTTGTGCAGGTGTATCCCAGGGTGGACATTCCCCACTCCTGTGCCGGTTCCTGATCCCCCAGCTCCTTGCTGCAGCCCCTGTGGGTGATGGCAGAGGGGCTTCCCTCTCCTCAGGGTCCCACAGCCCATCTCCTGCCCTGCTCCAGGGGGTTTTCTTCCAGGGGAAGGCAGCTGCTTGGTGGGCAACACTGGGAGGGAGGGATGGATGGATGGATGGATGGATGGATGGATGGATGGATGGATGGATGGATGGATGGATGGACACACCCTCCACACAGAGAGCAGCCTGGAGGGAGGGAGGGATGCAGCACATCCCTTGCCCAAGCAGGACCACCAGTGAGCAGGAGCACAGTGACCCTCACCAGGAGAGCATCCCTCAGTTCAAGCCTCTGCTTTGGAGGGTGAGTGAGTGTGAAAGAGGGGAGGAGGAAAGCCCTCTCCATGGTGAGGTGTTGAAGATGGGGTTTTCCTCAGGAAGGAAAACCTCTCACTAAAAATTCCCACCACCCTCAGCTGCTCTCTGGGCTCTCTGGGCTCCTCTGGGGCTTTATCTGCCATGGTAGGACTGGAGGGGGTGCAGGGTTTGCATTCCTGACAAATCCTTGGAGATAGAAAAGGATGGCAGTGAGGAGATGCTTTGGCCTTGGGAGGGACTGGAGGGAAGCCAAGCTCCTTGAAGAGGTTTTGGGCTTTCCTGCATCTGTCCTGGGGGAAGCTTCCTCCAGCCAGGAGCCTGAGCTGAAGCCCCCTGCTGCCCAATGATCCCTCCCATTCTTGACACAAACAAGGCAGCAGTTCCTCCCAAGCCATTCCTGCTTGGAACTGCCAACCAGAAGCACATTTCCAGCTTGTCAGTAACAACAGGCAAAAGCAGGACTGTCAGTAGATTGGCAGAGCAGATGTGTGTGACAGAGGCCATCCTTGCTTGGGTTTGTGGAGGGTGCACAAGGGGGCCTGGCTCTGCATGGCACAGCAGTGCCAGAGGGGCAGGAGAGCCCCCAGGCTCTGGTGTTTGGGTACATTGAGACACCAGCCCAGAGCTGTCTGATGGGGGTTGTTTGCTGGGGGACCCCAGTCCTGGATCCCTGGTGCAGGTGTAGCCTGGTGCCTGTCCCTGTGCTGCCATCACCTCCCCACAGCCACCCTGAGCTCTGACGTGCTCTTCTTGCAGGGGTGGCTGGAGTCAGGGGCACTTAGAGCAGCTGGATGGGCTGCAGGCAGCTCCACGTGGGGGACAGCAGTGCTGGCAGCAGCTCTGAGCATCCCTCTGCTCTGGGCAGTGCCTCCTGCTGCTCTGCAGAGACCCAGGATCAGAGGAAGTTACCCAGGTCGATCTGAGAGGCTTGGCTTGGCACCAGGGACTCATCCTGCTCTTTAATTTTCGCTGGCCCCTGGTCCTGCTTCCCCCCATGGTGGCTCTGGGTGGCCTGGGCAGGGCTGTGGGGCACAGCTGTGTGTCACTGCAGGGCACTGAGGCTTTTGCTGCAGCTTGGACTGCTTGGAGAGAACATCTTTCCCTGTAAATGTTATTATCCTGTTTGTGTTCGGGCCAGGGAGAGAGGGGGTCACCATCTGTATTCTCCAATAAAAGCAAATTAAAATTGAAATCCATTAAGGATGGCTCAGTTGGGATTCTGAGCAGGGCTCTGGAGCCTGCTGGGAACAACGTGCTTGCAGCCTGTGCCACCAGGCAGGGTGACAAAACCTCACTGAGTGCCAGCAGTGCTGGGAGGGGGCACTGGCTGTGCTCACTGTCCCCACTGCTTGTGGGGGTGTCCCCAAGGGGAGGAGGGACAGAGCTGGCCACAAGGCCATGCCCTGGGCTTGGGTCACCCCTCCTGGTCCCCTGCATGCTCTTCACATCAGATGATGGGCAGGGGTTGGTGAGGAAAGGGATGATGCTGTTCAGGAGCCAGGTGTGTGCTCCTTACCTAGTGATGCTCTGCAGCCTCCAGGTTTCCTGCTGCAGCCCAAATCTCCTGAGGTCACCTGGCCCCTGTGCCTGGGGACACAGGACAGTGGGTCTGGGAATACAGGATGCTGTGTCTGGGATACAGGAGGGTGGCTGTGGCTATCAGAGGGGTCTGGGCAGTGCTGCCCTGGGCATTCCACCCTGTACCAGTGGCCCCAGGGCACGGTGGTGGGAGCAGGTTATTGTGTTACACAGCAGCTTTTTGCTGGGATGCTGCAGCTAGAGCTGCACATGGCATCTGCTCCTGCACACCCGTGGCAGTGGCTCTGTGTTTGGCACCAGTGATGACACCAGTGTCCAGCCCCTGTGTGCTGGCTGTGCCACACTCAGCTGGACCAAGCCAGTGTGTGGTGGAGGCTGATGGTTCCTGTGGGGCTGGGGCATCTCTAGAAGGACTTTGGGCATGGGACTCCAACCTCCCAGAACACCCCTGTGTCCCATCCCTAAGAGAGGAGAGACCTGGAGGCTCTCAGGAGGGACATGGCCCTGTTCCATCCTCTTGGAAAAAGGCTTAGTGGGGGATTAGTCTCTGCTGGGCCTGGAAGAGACTGCATGCAACACTTTACCCTGGGACTCCCTCCCTGAGGGTATCACAGCCAGTGGGGTCAGTGCCACCACAGAGAGCCCTCAGCAGTGGCAGCAGCAGTGGCTGTTAAACACCTGCATCTGTGCCTGCCCTGTGTGGCTCCTGCATTCCCAGCAGCAGCAGGAGGGCTCTGCTCAGTGGCATTTGGCATCTGCATTGTCTCCTCCCAGCAGCCTGCCTGCCCTCTCCTGGACCCAGGGCACCTACAAGTCCCAGCTCCTTTCGGGACACTGCTGCCAGGGGGTCCCTGGTGCTGCTGGAGCAGCTCCCCAGAGAGCTCTGCTGAGGTTATCCTGTTCCTGGAGCAGCTGGTGTGGGGAAGCTGGGACAGACAGGATGCATCCACAGCCATGAGTGGGATAATGTGGCAGCTGCATGGAGACTGGTCCTGCCTCACATCCTGCCTCACCTTCAGCAGGGGCTGACAGGTCACAAAATCACAACTCCCTGCTGAGCCCTGGAGCTCTCATTCTCCTCCCAGCCAGGCAGGTGAGAGGGGCAATCCTGAATGGGCTGAGGGTCAGTTGAGTGCTTGGAAAGCAGGACACGTGCTGGGGTGGCCTGCAGGACCCTGTGGGCTGTTGAGTTTGGCTTCTCCTTGTTTTGAGCTTCCCAACAGTGGAGCAGTCAGCATCCTGCAGGGCAGAGCTGGCATAGCCAGGGCCTTCCCAGGGGGAGGAGGAGCTGGCAAGAGGGGCTGGAAGCTGCTGGGTTTGGGCTGTGGCCATGCTCAGCCCTGGCTCCTGGCTCAGCTGTTGGCATTGCCATGGTCCCCATGGCCAGGTACAGGTCTGCCCCAAGCCCAGCTTTCCATATTTCCTGCTCTATCAAGGCCTCAGGGGTTTCTTTCTGCACAGCAGTATCAGCCCTGGGTTTGGCCCCCTGAGGATGATCCAGACCAGGTGTGGGTGATCAGAGCAAGGGAGGGATTTTGGTGGGAATGGGAGAGCATAGCCCAGCTGATGACATTTCCCTCATGGAAATGCAGGGGGAGTTTCCCCTGGGATTGCTGAAATGCTGTGCCAGGGCAGGGCATTGGGGCTATCCCCTTGTTTGACACCAGTCCTGACCCCCAGTGTCACAACCAGCTGAGCACCACCCAGTAGCTGGATGAGAGTGATCCAGCAGTTTCTGCTGAGCTCCACCAGCTTCCATCCCTGCTTCCCTGCTGGCTCTGGGGCTGGCTCCTGTCTCACAGGGCTTGCAGGAGCCATGACTGATGTCCCAGGGAACTGAGGAGCCAGGAAGGCTCTATGACTCTCCCAGAGTGAGGACATCTTCCCCTTGCCAGTGCTGTGTGGTATCTCTGGGGTCAGCTCTCCCTGCTCCATGGACTGTCAGCCTGGATCCTGCTTGGCAGGTCAGAGGTGCTCTGTGTGATGCAGATGATGGACATCATCTTAATTCTTAGGGTCTCTGAGTCTGGCTGGACTTAAATTTTCAGGGAAAGCCATGGAATGCCCAGGTCCCTCCCTGGCATGGCACACTGTGGCTGACCTCAGGGTGGCCTCTGGGGCTCTGGGAGCGGGGCCTGCTGCGTCCTCATCCCATCCCAGCCTGGTCAACTGCCTCTCTTCCCTCCCTATCCATCACTCTCCCTCTTGGAGTTTAAGTGGATCCCTGAGTGAGGTATCCCAAGCATCCCGTGGCCGCCAGCTCACAATGCATGGAGCTGTTCCCGTGCCAGAGGCTCGGCCGGGGGGGGATTGGGTTTCAGCTTGTTCCGCTGGCCCCCGGCCAGGCAAAGCAAACCTCGGCACTGCAGGGAAGGGCCACTGGGTTTGCTCAGCCCCTCTCAGCTCGTGCTGGCAAAAATATCATCATCAGGCTCCAGTACAGCACAGGAGGCAGAGAGGGGCCTTTCAACTTGGGGAAGGGTAAAGAGATCTGCGGTGAGGGCTCCTCGGGTGGGGACAGACGGGTTTCTCATTAGCCAGCCCCCTGCCCCGGGATGTGGTGGCTCTGCCTGAGGCCAGCATGGGAATGTGGTTCCAGGAGCACGTGTTCCTGCATGGAGGATCTCAGCCTGGGGTGTCTCCAGTGCAGATCCTGGTCTTGCTGCACCTGGCTGGGCTCTGACACTGGGTCCCTCTGGCCTGGAGCTGATGAGGTGTTTTAGGTGGGCTTCTGGGTCATGTAAGGGACATGGTGACAAGGAGTGATCTCTCACTGTCTCTGCCTTAGGATGACTTTGCTCCCAACCCATCAGAGCTGGAAGCTTCTTGCCTGCTTTGCACTGGCCACAGCTGATGTGGTCATGGGTCCATGAGGAGCTTGCTCCCTGTGTTGATAATATCAGACCAGGATTAAAATCCTGGCAAGTGTCCTACCCTAGAGAGGAGCTGGCGTGAGGAGTGAAAGGGGAAGGGAAAAAGTTGTGGGTGGAAAAATGAGGGTGGAGGCTCCAGCTATCTGTGGGGCTATTTATTTGTCCAGCTGTTTCTTTATCTGGATGAGCTTGGAGCCTGTGAATGTGAAGCATTTGCCAGGACTTCTGAGAAACTCAGGTCCAGATGCTCTAAATTGGTCTAAATTGGCAAATCTCCATGAAGTTATTTTTCTGGACAGAGAGAAGTGTGTCTGCAGCATGCACAGCTCTTCTGTTAATCCCTTTCACCTCCAGCCTCCACCGCTGTCCTTTGCTCTTGCCACTCTCCATCCCCACTCCTGGCCAGCCCATCCTGCCACCACCAGCACCCAGCATGATCCCAGACCTGTCTTCCCCTCCCAGTTCTGCCCACCAGTCTCATTCCTGATCCAGCCAGATGGGAAAAGCTGGTGCAGCTGAGAACCCCACGCTCACCTCACCTGTGGCTGAGCAGCAAGAAGACCACGTGGAAGCACAGCAATCCCCACCCAGGTGTTGTCACAGCAGATCCTCAGTGCTGTCTTAGTGTGGCTTTGAGCGTCTGGAGGTGCTGGGGTGGGGGTGGTGGTGACACTGGAGATGCCAATGTCCCTTCTGAGCTGTGGTGTGCCCTCAGGGCAGGCAGCAGTGCTGGGGACAGGCCCCAGTGCTGGCGGGAAGCTGCTCAGAGAAAACACCTTCAAAGTGAAGGGGACGGGTCGTGTGTCCGAGGGAGCCCTGGGGAGCAGCCAGAGTTGTCTGCTGGGTTGGAGCAGCTGCAGATTTATTTATAATGCTGTGGGCAGCATGTGAAGCCACACATAAACACACAGGAGGGGAGAGCAGAAACAGCAACACTGAGAAGCTGCTGCTGTGGAGGGAGAACTGCACTGAGCCGCAGCTCTTGCAGCCTCCAGAGGTGGGCCAGGGACCAGGCTGCCATCCCTGCCACTCCCACGGGGCTTTGCTCCACGTCCTGGGTGCCATGGGGGTCTTTATGGGGCTGCCAAGGCACCAGCCTCTCACCCTGTTACCTGGTGCTGCCAAAGCAGCAGGGTGGCACTGTGACAGTGGCTGTGACAGTGACTGAAGGAGCCAAGGTTGTTGTCAAGGCATTAACAGCTGGCCTTGGGGTTGCCCATCCAGGAACTGTGTGTGCTTTTTGTCCCCAGCACAGGAGCTGCTCCTGTTGGGTGCCCATGTGTTCATGTGAGCAAGGGGCAGCCCCAGGTAGGACCAGGGAAGCTGCTGAGGGAATGTGGTTCCAGGAGCACGTGTTCCTGCATGGAGGATCTCAGCCTGGGGTGTCTCCAGTGCAGATCCTGGTCTTGCTGCACCTGGCTGGGCTCTGACACTGGGTCCCTCTGGCCTGGAGCTGATGAGGTGCTGAGGGAGATAAGGCTGTGAGAGCCCACCATGGGTCACCATGGGCACAGAAGTGGCAGGGGCAGAAGGCAGCCTGGTGGTCACTGCAGGTGGAGGAGCAGCCTCAGGAGGATGATGGGTTCCCATGCCTTGGGGCTTATCACACCTCTTGTGGAGCTTGCACCTGTGGCAGAACTTTGTCCAAATGATGTCCCTGGGCCTGGAGTCAGCTGTGACTCAGAGCATCCGTGGGTACCTGGAACAGGTTGCCCAGACTCCCCATCCCTGTCAGTGTCCAAGGCCAGGTTGGATGGAGCTTGGAGCAACCTGGGATAGTGGAAGGTGTCCCTGCCCATGCCAGGGGGTGGAATGAGATGAGCTTTAAGGTCCCTTTTAAACCAAACTGCTCTGGGATTCCATGGTTCATCCAAGATCCTCAAAGAACTGCTGATGTCATTGCAAAGCCCGGTGATTTTTGAGCAGTCTTGGGACTCCAGAGAGGTCCCAGCTGACTGGAAGTGGGTGAATGTTGTCCTAATTTTCAAGAAGGGTAAGAAGGAGGACCCTGGAAACTACAGGCCTGTCAGTCTCACTTCATTGCCTGGTAAAATCATGGAGGGCAGTTTGGGGCACCACAATATTAAAAAGACATGAAGCCATTAGAGAGCATCCAATCCAAAGGAGGCCATGAGGATGGGAAGGGTCTTGAGGGGAAGCCATATGAGGAGTGGCTGAGGTCACTTGTCTGTTGAGCCTGGAGGAGACTGGAAGGAGACCTCTTTGTGCTCTCCAACATCCTCCTTGGGCAGCAGAGGAGCAGGTACCAATCTCCTCACTCTGGTGACAGTGACAGGACTTGAGGAAATGGCTGGAGCTAAGTCAGAGGAGGCTTAGGTTGGATATTAAAAACAGAGTTTTCACCCAGAGGGTGGTTGGGCACTGAACAGGCTCCCCAGGGCAGTGGTCACAAGCCTGTCAGAGTTCAAGGAGTGTTTTGACAAGCTCTTAGGCACAGGCTGGGCTTTGTTAGGGTTTCCTGTGTGGGGCCACGAGTTGGACCCAGTGATCCTTGTGGATCCCTTCCAGCTCAGCCTGTTCTGTGATTCTGTAATTCTAGGTTGGACAGGGCTTGGAGCAACCTGGGACAGTGGGAAATGTCCCTCCCATGGCAGGGGGTGGAACTGGATGAGCTTTAAGGTCCCTCCCAACCCAAACCATGCTGTGGTTCCACAATTCTGATTCACACCCACTCGTGCTGACCCTGCAGGGTCACTGTGATTCACTGGGACCAGTTATTCCAATTTTCTGTAATTCAGGCACCCTCTGCTCAGTGTAACTCCACCTCCAAAAGGACTTCAGCCTGGGCAGCAACTTGGTGCAAAAACTGCCCCCAAAGGAGTGTTACAGCTGAGTGTGATGGGGAGCACAGCCCTGGGACCCCCTGAACCATGAATGGTGATAAACAGGAGCCTCCAAGACAGGAACCTGGTTTAGGGAGGAAGAAGGAAGCTGAGCTAATTTAGCTGTCTTGGAGATGGATCATTTGCCACCCGTGAGCACCACAAGAGGGAAAGGTTTTGAACTGCAGAGTCTTTGTAGAAGGAAAAGGAAATCCAATAGCTGGCAGCCCAACGGTGTAAATCCCGACTAAAATTAATGGAATATTTGGTGTTTTTTATGGGAAGATAATTCACCATTGGAAAAACTTGCCTAAAACCTGCAGATTTCTTCTCCTCCTTGTCCCTGGGCCAGCCAGAGTGAATGCAGAGCTCCAAGGGAATCCTTCAGCTGAGGATAAGGGGTTGGGGCCAGCGATGTACTGAGCACATTTCCACTGCACTAAATTTTCATTAAATAAAAGGCTTTTAAAAATGCAAAATGCTTCAGAATATGAAGTTTATTTGGGGAATTATTTGTAATGGCTTAGAATATATCTTCTTTTCCATTTTAGTCACTCCTATTAATGTACTTACTATGCACCACTGTCATTGATAGTTAGGATAAAGTAACACATTCAGGGGATTTTTAAAGCTGCTTGCTAGTGCTGGGAGAAAAATGTTGTTTTCCTTTCAGATCAAATGCCACTGGTGTTTTAATGAAAAAGCCAGATTCTCTGATAAAATAAACACTATTATTGCTGTATGTAAACAAATATTCAGTTTAAAAAGAGATTTCCTAAATCTGATCCACAACATTTTGTGATTAGCTGTTTTCCAGAGCTCTTCCTAGTGGGAAAAATGGAAAAGAACTATTTTTTGCTTTTTACTCTTGGAATAAAACCAAATTTCGAAATCCTGGTTTCCTGTGAACTGGAAACCGCTGGCTCAAACCAGGAGTAACGAACAAGCCACAGTCTGAGGAGGATTTACTGCCCAGGAGGAGGTGCAAGGAACACAGCACTGCTGAGCTGCTTTCTGGGGAAACTGGGGAAGGGGAGGTCACAGGCACTGAGCAGTTGTCACCTCTGCATCAGGCCTGGCTCTTCAGTGATGGATCTGCTCAAGGCTGAGCTTTCCTTCCTTTGTTTTTGTTCAGTGGAGTGAAAGTGGAGAAGGTGGAGGTGCTTTTGGGGGGTTTGTTGCAGAATGCTTGGGTTTCTGGTGCAGAGGAGGACGGCAGAAGGACGTGGTGACATCCAGTAACTCTCCATTCCCATTCTGGGACTGCCCTTGGCAGTGTCCAAGGCCAGGCTGGACGGGGCTTGGAGCAACCTGGAATAGTGGAAGGTGTCCCTGCCCATGGCAGAGGTGGCACTGGATGGTCTTGAAGGTCCCTCCCAACCCCAGTCATTCTGGGCCTCTTAAGTGTGTTTGGCATGGACACTTCCCAGCACCTCTGCAAGCAGAGCTGGCATCCCCAGGGCATCTGCTGAAACTGGGCAGATTCACATTGTCCCTGCAGAGCAGAGGGACAGAATTTCCCCTCTGGACATCACCATGGTCTCAGCACAGAGTTACTGGCCCTGTGCTGCCCTGTGCAGTCTGTCCCTGCACCCTCTCCTCATGTCCAGCCTCAGTGTTTTGAGGCCTTTGGGCAGAATTCCTAAACTGCATTTCCTAAACTCTGGAATATTGTCCTATTTTCTTAAACTGTCAGCCTTGGGTGTGGTGCAGAAAAGTCCCTGTATTGCAGTGAGCTCCAGACCTGGAGGACAGAGAGTTACCCAGGCTGTGGAAACTGCTCATGGAAGTGTCCAAAAAACAGTTTTGGGGCTGTGTTAAAGAAGTGTGTGGATGTGGTGCTTAAAGACATGGTTTGGTGCTGAACATGGCAGTGCTGCAGTAATGGTTGGACTCAGTCATATTAGATGGCTTTTCCAACCTTAACAATTCCATGATTCCGAGTTTCTGCCCCATTTATCCCTGATGGGGCTGGCTGGCACGTTCACCTGCTGGTGTTGGCCCAGGTGTTGGGGTACCAAAGCCTGAGCACCCCTCCTCGTGCCATCATTTGAGTTAAACCAACCTGCAGCCAGTTGGGATGACAGAATTCCAGAGCTGGAAGCATGAGGAGCTGCAGGGGGGTGAGGAGGCTTTGCTGTTGTGTGGCTCAGGAGGACTTGTCTGTGCTGGTTGGTGGTAGCATCACCTGACCTATTTCAACCCAAATCATCTGGAAAACCTGCTTTAACAGTGGTTTAATTTTTTAGTACTTTTAAGTCCTAAAAGTGCTGTTCCTTCCCACATCCTATTGCATCTCTGAGGATTCTCCCTACTGTACAAAGTGGTGAGAAAAAAATACCCTGCTTTTGGCAAAGGAAACTAAAAGAAGGTGATGGAGGGTGCCTGCTCAGGCTGCTCCTCATCTGCAGGGGTAAAACTGGGCTGGGGGGCCTGGATTTGGGATTCTGAGGAGGAAAATCTGGCTTGGCTGATAGATGGCAGAGTCCCTGTTCATAGCAGGAGACAGTGCCTGTGCTGGGCACCTCGAGGTCCCACCTCAAATCCTGGGGTCAGTTTTGGGCCCTTCATGAAAATTAAGACATTGAGGGGCTGGAGCATTTCCATAGGAAGGAATGGAGCTGGGGAAGGGTCTGGAGCACCAGCAGAGGCTGAGGGAGCTGTAGGGGCTCAGCCTGCAGAATAAGAGGCTCAGGGGGACCTTCTGGCTCTGCACAACTCCCTGACAGGAGGGTGCAGCCAGGTGGGGGTCGGGCTCTGCTCCCAGAGAGCAAGAGACAGGACAGGAGGAAACAGCCTCAAGCTGTGCCAGGGGAGGTTTAGATTGGATATTAGGGAAAATTCCTTCATGGACAGGGTGGTCAGGCATTGGACCAGGGCAGTGATGGAGTCACCACCCCTGGAGATGTTCAAAAAATGTGTGTATGTGGCACCTGTGAACATGGTTTAATGCTGAACGTGGTTTTGGTGCTGGGCTGATGATTGCACTTGATGATCATGGAGGTCATTTCCAACCTTAACATTCTGGGATTCCATGACTCTGCATGGGGGCCAGGGAGCAGTGGGGAGCAGCTGAGTGGAGGGACCACTCCAGCTCCCCCAGCTGAGACATGGCCAAAAAGCTGGGGTAGCTCTGCTCCACCTTCTTCCCTGTCTCCATCTTCAGGCCTCTCATCAGCATCCAGTGACTCCTTGTTTCACCTTCCCTCCACAGAGACACTGATGGACTCCACGACGGCGACAGCAGAGCTGGGCTGGACGGTGCATCCTCCATCAGGGGTAAGGCATCACCTCACAGGACCTGCAGCTGCCTGGGGTCTCTGCTGCACAGGGGTGTGGCAGGCTTGGCCCAGCAAAAGCTAGGCACTGAAGCAAAGTGCCTTGGCCATGTGGGAAGAGCACAAAAGGCGACAGTTGAGGTTTCCAGTAGTTTTCTAGGAGATGATGCTCCAAAAAATACCCCAGTGTTGGCAGGATGTAGTTCCCACCCCACAGAGTCAAAGCAGGGTGGTGCTAGAGGAATCATACTCTCCACAGAGTAGCCTGCAGCCACCTCAGAATGAGGAGAGGAAGAAACAACATGCCAAGTCCACCATTATTTGTCCCCAGTGTCTCACTTTTTATTCCATTGCCTGTCACTTGTAGCAGGATGAGGGCATTAGGCTCAGGTCCTGAAAGGATTGTCCAGCTGGGATGGAGAGAGTTTGCTGGTTCACCAGAACTGTCTCTCTGCTTTACCAGGGCCAGGAGTATCCTGACACACATCCCAAGACCACCTTGAAGAAGCTCCTTTAAAGATTTTGGGCAAGGCAGTGCATCATGTTCATCCCCCAGAAGGTGCTGGCACTGCCCAGGCTCCCCAGGGAATGGGCACAGCCCCAAGGCTGCCAGAGCTCCAGGAGAGTTTGGACAGTGCTCTCAGGGACGCCCAGGGTGGGATTGTTGGGATGTCTTGGGCAGAGTCAGGAGTTGGACTCGATGATCCCTGTGGGTCCCTTCCTTCACATTCTGTGATTCTGTGATTTCCTCACCCTTCTGCTCGTGGGAGGAAACCAGAGTGGAGCCACCTCTGTCCCATGTGTGGCATCAAGGTGCTTCAGAGCACCCTGCCCAGCTCTGGCTGTGGTGATGAGCAGCAGCCCCAGTACCTGAGTGCCCCAGACCTGCTCCCTTGCACTTGGGTGGCCCAGTCCAGCCTGGCCAAAGCCTGGAGATGCTCCCTGTGCCCGTGCATGGCCCAGGCTCCATCCTGCCTTCCCCCCGCCCTCCGCAGGGGCTGGATGAAGATGTTTCCATGGGCCTCACCCCGAGGCTGACAGCGTGCCCCCAGTCTGAGCTGACTCGGCAGAAGAAAAGAACCAGCCAAGAAAAGCCCCGTCTGGGGAGATTAAACCGAGCCGGAGCAGCGTGGCCGCGGAGCCGCGCCGGGCGCGGGCGCTGCCGGCCCGGCCCATCACCATGATAAAGGGCAGAGCTGCCCCAGCCCCGCCAGTGCCTGCCGAGGGGGATGATGGGCACACAATGGGGGGGAGCAGAGGTCAAGTCTTTTTCTCTCCTGGCCCAGCCTTTCTTGTTTGCCGTGTTTCCATATGTAAAGCACGCCCTGCTCCTGCTCCCCAGCCCGGCCGTAATGAGGCCGGGGCCTGCTGGAAGCCGTCTCCCCGGGTTATTGTGCTGCTGCCTTCTTTTGAGCTCCTGGCATGTTAATTAGAGAGCCAGGAGAAAGGGAGAGGCTTCTAATTAAGCGTTGAGGAAGCGCAGGGGCTGGTGCACAGGGGTGACTTTCTCTCCCACATGGGAAAAGGGAAGTGTGGAGCCAGGCGCTCGCTGCGGCAGGGCTCTGGGAGGATGCTGGGGGTCCCCACGCTGCTCCCAGCTCTCCCATCAGGATGAAGGAGCCCATCTGGACAGTGCAGTGCAGTCCCAGTGGCTGGAGGGATCATCTCCACCTCTGGGCAGGGCCCTCAGGGGGGATATGAGCACATCGTGCCCTGCTCCGTGCTCATCATGGGTGACATGGCCTCATGTCCATGGCCAGGACAAGGCAGTGCCTCCCAGCCAGAGGTGACTGGCCAGGCTGGGTGCAGCCAGTATCACCTGGAAGACAGAAGCTGCTCTGTGCTCCTTTTTGGGGATTATTAGAGACCCAAAAGCCCAAATATTTGCTTTATGGATGGCTCTGAAGCTCTCGTGCCATTCATAGATGTCTCCAAGCCCTGCCTCCAGCATCTCCCGTTCATCCCAAGCTCTGGAGGCCCTTATTCCACTGTGTGCTGCTCCTGCCTGACCAAGGCTAAGCTGTCTGGGCTCGTGTCCTTACCCTCCATGGGGGCTGGCAGGTGTGGGTGGGGCGTCCCTGGGTCTTGGTGGCTGCCAAGGTGGGTGTCTCGAGTGGTCCAGGTGAGGGAGAGCCACATCAGAGGCAGGGCAAGGGAAAGAATTGTTTCCTTGTCCTTGATTCCCTCACTTCCCTCCCAACCAGTGCCCTGAAAAGCAGGGGGATCCTGCAATTTTCCACTAATACACCAAATTTATTTCTGGAAAACAAAGCAAATGCTCCGGCTGTGTTTTGCGAGGATGCTCTTCTCGTCCCCCAGCCCTGGCAGCAGATTTACAGCCACTGCCAATCTGAAGTGGTTGGAGCTGTTGGGGATCTTCCCTGACAGCCTTCTGTTGGGCTGTGAGCCTTGATGTGCGAGGAGCAATCTGTCTCCCATCTCCTGAGCCTCTCTCCCCAGTCATGGGTGCCCCTGTGAGGCCATTTGCAACCCCAGGGGCTGGGAGTGCTCTGCTCGTGCAGGATTTTCCCTGAATTTGATCCTGGCACTGGTGCTGGATCTGAGCTGTGCTGCTGCCCTGCCCTGGGTGTTGTGATCCTGCAGCCAGGGCAGGGTTGTGCTTGGGGAGTCACATCCATGGGAAACAGCTCGGCTTCCACTTGAGCAGGTTTATGAACGAATTCAGAAGGAGCAGTTCCAGCTGGCCAGGACTGTCACATGCCAGTAGGACTCTGCTCCCTGCTGCCAGCAGCACACGGGTGCCCTGGGTGGGAATGGGACTGCAGGGAGATGCTCTGCACTCTGTCAGGGGCTGGGCAGGGGGAGATGCTCTGAGAGCTGAGGGCTCTCCCACAAGGACCCTTCCTTGTTGGAGCTCCCCCACACAGGAGCAGTTGCAGCTCATGGCCTCCATCCCCCACCTGAAGCATCCCCAACCTACACAGAATGGAGACAACAAGCGCTGGAGAATTTGGGAAACAACAGCCTGGGAAAAGGGCAGAGAGGTAGAGAAGGCCAGGAGGTGCAGGGCCAGGAGGTTGGCTTGATGATCCTTGTGGGTCCCTTCCAGCTCAGGATATTCTTTTCTGTAATTCTACAGAGCTTCTTCCAGAGCTGGCAGAGTCAGTCAGCTGGGGGAGCTGGGCAGTTTCCCATGGGGAGATCTGTCAGCTCTGATGTGTCTTGCTGAGAAGGATGTTACTGTCATGGCATGGCTCGTAGGCATGTCTGCATCCCATAGATCCAGTTCAGCACAGCTGGGGCTGGGACCTGAGCACACCTGCTGGAGGAACCCCAAAGCATTTGATCCTTGAAGGGGCAGGGATGAGAGCTCCAGTGGGACCTACCCAGCATCTCCTGGGAACACGGTGGGATTGGCCCCGTTCTGCCCCTGGAAGAGGCACTGGCTGCAGCCAGCCAGGAGGTTTTATGGCTTACAAGGAAGCAGGTCCTGCCTGCCATGTCTGTAACCACAGTGGCACTGGTGGGAATCCCTGTGCTAAAGGCACCCTGTTCCTTTGCCAGAGGCACAACTGTGCAGCACGGCCATGGGCACAGCCCCTTCTAAAGCCATTTCTCCAGAGCAGTGGCCTTGCTGTCCTAGCAGCAGCAGAGAAGCTTGACCCTGAATCCAGGCATGGAGCAGCATGGTGCTGGTGGCAGCGAGATGGCCCCGAGGGGCCCCTTTGTCCCCACAGTGTGGAGCCTGTCTGGGACATGGTGTGGGTCAAACCCTGCCCAGGCAGGTACAGGGAGCCTGCAGGGGGCTGCTGGGATAAGGTGCTGGGCACTCTGGGACAGCCCGTGGGATGGGGTGGGCACGGAGAGGGGCAGCTGGTGCTGGCAGAGCCTGCTTGGCACATAGTGGGGATGGGAAGAGGTGAGGAGGGTGGGGAGCATCCTCTCAGTGCAGCCCCTGACTCCCTGTGTCCTGCCCACAGTGGGAAGAGGTGAGTGGGTACGATGAGAACATGAACACGATCCGCACCTACCAGGTGTGCAACGTCTTTGAGTCCAGCCAGAACAACTGGCTCCGCACCAAGTACATCCGGAGGCGCGGAGCGCACCGCATCCACGTGGAGATGAAATTCTCCGTCCGGGACTGCAGCAGCATCCCAAACGTCCCAGGCTCCTGTAAGGAGACTTTCAACCTGTACTATTTTGAGTCGGACTTTGACTCGGCCACCAAGACTTTTCCTAACTGGATGGAGAATCCTTGGATGAAGGTGGACACGATTGCTGCTGACGAGAGCTTCTCACAGGTGGACTTAGGCGGGCGGGTGATGAAGATCAACACCGAGGTGCGCAGTTTCGGGCCCGTCTCCAAGAACGGATTCTACCTGGCCTTCCAGGACTACGGGGGCTGCATGTCCCTGATCGCCGTCCGTGTCTTCTACCGCAAATGTCCCCGGGTGATCCAGAACGGGGCCGTCTTCCAGGAGACGCTGTCGGGGGCGGAGAGCACCTCGCTGGTGGCGGCCAGGGGGACGTGCATCGCCAACGCCGAGGAGGTGGACGTGCCCATCAAGCTGTACTGCAATGGTGACGGCGAGTGGCNGGGAGTCACATCCATGGGAAACAGCTCGGCTTCCACTTGAGCAGGTTTATGAACGAATTCAGAAGGAGCAGTTCCAGCTGGCCAGGACTGTCACATGCCAGTAGGACTCTGCTCCCTGCTGCCAGCAGCACACGGGTGCCCTGGGTGGGAATGGGACTGCAGGGAGATGCTCTGCACTCTGTCAGGGGCTGGGCAGGGGGAGATGCTCTGAGAGCTGAGGGCTCTCCCACAAGGACCCTTCCTTGTTGGAGCTCCCCCACACAGGAGCAGTTGCAGCTCATGGCCTCCATCCCCCACCTGAAGCATCCCCAACCTACACAGAATGGAGACAACAAGCGCTGGAGAATTTGGGAAACAACAGCCTGGGAAAAGGGCAGAGAGGTAGAGAAGGCCAGGAGGTGCAGGGCCAGGAGGTTGGCTTGATGATCCTTGTGGGTCCCTTCCAGCTCAGGATATTCTTTTCTGTAATTCTACAGAGCTTCTTCCAGAGCTGGCAGAGTCAGTCAGCTGGGGGAGCTGGGCAGTTTCCCATGGGGAGATCTGTCAGCTCTGATGTGTCTTGCTGAGAAGGATGTTACTGTCATGGCATGGCTCGTAGGCATGTCTGCATCCCATAGATCCAGTTCAGCACAGCTGGGGCTGGGACCTGAGCACACCTGCTGGAGGAACCCCAAAGCATTTGATCCTTGAAGGGGCAGGGATGAGAGCTCCAGTGGGACCTACCCAGCATCTCCTGGGAACACGGTGGGATTGGCCCCGTTCTGCCCCTGGAAGAGGCACTGGCTGCAGCCAGCCAGGAGGTTTTATGGCTTACAAGGAAGCAGGTCCTGCCTGCCATGTCTGTAACCACAGTGGCACTGGTGGGAATCCCTGTGCTAAAGGCACCCTGTTCCTTTGCCAGAGGCACAACTGTGCAGCACGGCCATGGGCACAGCCCCTTCTAAAGCCATTTCTCCAGAGCAGTGGCCTTGCTGTCCTAGCAGCAGCAGAGAAGCTTGACCCTGAATCCAGGCATGGAGCAGCATGGTGCTGGTGGCAGCGAGATGGCCCCGAGGGGCCCCTTTGTCCCCACAGTGTGGAGCCTGTCTGGGACATGGTGTGGGTCAAACCCTGCCCAGGCAGGTACAGGGAGCCTGCAGGGGGCTGCTGGGATAAGGTGCTGGGCACTCTGGGACAGCCCGTGGGATGGGGTGGGCACGGAGAGGGGCAGCTGGTGCTGGCAGAGCCTGCTTGGCACATAGTGGGGATGGGAAGAGGTGAGGAGGGTGGGGAGCATCCTCTCAGTGCAGCCCCTGACTCCCTGTGTCCTGCCCACAGTGGGAAGAGGTGAGTGGGTACGATGAGAACATGAACACGATCCGCACCTACCAGGTGTGCAACGTCTTTGAGTCCAGCCAGAACAACTGGCTCCGCACCAAGTACATCCGGAGGCGCGGAGCGCACCGCATCCACGTGGAGATGAAATTCTCCGTCCGGGACTGCAGCAGCATCCCAAACGTCCCAGGCTCCTGTAAGGAGACTTTCAACCTGTACTATTTTGAGTCGGACTTTGACTCGGCCACCAAGACTTTTCCTAACTGGATGGAGAATCCTTGGATGAAGGTGGACACGATTGCTGCTGACGAGAGCTTCTCACAGGTGGACTTAGGCGGGCGGGTGATGAAGATCAACACCGAGGTGCGCAGTTTCGGGCCCGTCTCCAAGAACGGATTCTACCTGGCCTTCCAGGACTACGGGGGCTGCATGTCCCTGATCGCCGTCCGTGTCTTCTACCGCAAATGTCCCCGGGTGATCCAGAACGGGGCCGTCTTCCAGGAGACGCTGTCGGGGGCGGAGAGCACCTCGCTGGTGGCGGCCAGGGGGACGTGCATCGCCAACGCCGAGGAGGTGGACGTGCCCATCAAGCTGTACTGCAATGGTGACGGCGAGTGGCTGGTGCCCATCGGCCGCTGCATGTGCCGGGCTGGCTACGAGTCGGCGGAGAACGGCACCGTCTGCAGAGGTAACCGCGGCCCGCGGCCGCACCCCTGCTGCTGGGGCACTCGGGGTTTGCGTCTGGGGTCTGCATCAGCCACCCGGGAGGGGCTTCCTCGGGCAGGGGTGGCAGAGGGGCGTACGTGGAGGCTGAGTCCTTCCCCGGCTCTTCGCTTCTGCCCCAGGCTGATCCATCATTGCAGAGGCTGTGCATGACCTCTGGGTCCCCAGAGCCACTGGCTTCAGGGCTGGCACCTGTTGCTGGTGCCAGCCGTGCTCTCCAGGTTTTGGATCTACACACGTGTGGTGCACGTCTCCCAAAATACTGGGGCTGTGTTGCTGTTGGTTTGTGCTGTGCTTTGGCATGGGTGGAATCGCTTCTTGGATGAGGGGGGTGGGAATGCAGGGTCCCAAAAGGGTGCAGTGGGTGGGAGCAAGTTGTCTACAGAGTTTTCCCGGTTAGGTGCAAATGGCCCAGGGTGGGGCATGGTCATGGCCAGGTCAGAGCTACCTGGCCCTGCATTCAACAGCCAGAGGTTTCCTGCCTTTTCTGCCTCTGCAGATGCTCTCCTACCCTGTAGATGTTCAAAGCAGACTCGGTGAGTGCC
Organism: Notiomystis cincta; assembly: GCA_013398075.1. Lineage (NCBI taxonomy): Eukaryota > Metazoa > Chordata > Aves > Passeriformes > Notiomystidae > Notiomystis > Notiomystis cincta. Next base: position 1,687 of record VZRX01022163.1, on the reverse strand, counting down.
TGCTGAGCTCAGCTGAACACCATGGAGCCAGTGTGGTCCCAGGCCAGCAAGAGGGGACCACTCCCTGAACTGATGTCTGTGTACCCCCCTCCCTGAATTGGTGCCTGTGCTCCTGTCCAGTCACACATGGGCTTGGGAGGGTTGAGAAGGGAGTTCCTGGGGGTGCTGGGAGGGAGGTGGGGACCCCAGAGCTGTGTGATGGGCACCTGCAGCTGTGCCATGCGTGGAGCAGACCACAGAGTTTGGCAAACAGGATCTTCTTCCCCCTGTCCTGGCTGAACATCCAAATCCCTCTGCAGTTCCGATAGCATCGGCACACACCGAGCAGAGCCAGGGTTTCTGAGATCAATTATAGATACATCCGTGGCCACTGCAGAGCCAAGGGAGGAGCTGTGTCTCCTCTTCTGGCTGGGAAGGGGTGGCCAGGTAGAACCAAGCACGGGGAAGGTGCTGGTAGTGGGAGACAGACACACTGGAGGAGGGGTGGACAGTCTGATTGTGGGACTGCAGGCTGTGTGGTTCCCTTGGAGAGGGCTCCATGTCTGCTGCTGGTGGCTGGGCTGCTCATGCACCAAAATTCAGGTCCTGGTGTGCTGTGGGGATCATTTAACATCCATGATTTCAGCTTCTCCTCACTTAGCCACTGAATGTTTCTTCCCACCGAGCTTGGGCAGATCAAGTGTCTCCCAGCCTTGGCAGGGACGGGGACGGGGACAGCGAGGAAGTACTGCTGGAAACTGAGCCTGGCTAATCCCTGCCTCCAAGGGCAGACGGGGGTTTTACAACTCCCGAGTGGAGCATCCGTAGCAACACCAGAAAGCCCCAATGATTCATGGCAGCTTTTCCATCTCAGCCTGTTTTTTCCCCAGCACACATCCGTGCTTTGCTCCGATGCAGCCGGGGGTTCTTGGGGAGCTCCCCGGTGCCACCGCTAGCCCAGCCGAGGGACGCTGCCCTCGCATGCCCCGGGGCAGGGGGGAGCAGAGCAGGCAGGAGGTGGAGGGAGGGGAAGGAGGGAGAGGCCGGTCAGCTCTTTGTCTGGGCAGCAGCAGCGGGATTTTGGGAGGTCCAGTGCTCGGCAGCTGTTCCCGCAGCCGCTGCTGGCGCGCGCCGGCCCCGCGCTCATCAATCTCGCGGTGGCCGCCAGCCCATCGTCCGTGGGGCAGCGGCCTGCGCCACGCTTCGCCTTCCCTCCCCTTTCTCCTTTGCTTTTCCCTCTCCCTTTTCCTCTCCCTTTCTNCCTTTCCCTTTCCCTTTCCTTTCCATTCTCCTTACCTTTCCCCTTCTTCCTCTTTCCCTTCCCCTTCCATTTTCCCTTCCCCTCTCCCTTCACCTTCCTCTCCCTGTTTCCTTCCCCTTCCTATTCCCTTCTTCCTCTCTTCTTTTCTTTTTCTCTCTTTGCCTTTGCCTTCCCCTTTCCTTCTTCCGCTTCTCATGTGAGGTGGAATCAGGGCTGGATGGGACCCCAGGATTGTGCCAGGCCAGGACACCCCCTCCCTTTTTCCCTGGCAGCCCCCAGAAGAGGAGTGGGGACTGGGAGGAGAGCCAGACACAGAGTTGGCAGGACAGCTATGGCATCCCCATCCTCTCCCAGCCCTCCCAGTGAGTCCCACAAAGGGCTGGGAAGGGGCAGGTCGCCCCAGCTCTGCTCGGGAAGGCGCTGGGGGAGGTACCGGTGGGGATGTAC
>VZRX01022162.1:14204-31789 GCA_013398075.1 Notiomystis cincta | reverse complement strand
ATTTTCTCTCAAAAGCGGTGACAGACAACCATGGTACATAAAAGGGAATAAATAGATCTTGAGAAGCTAAATGGATTCTAGGAGGCTGATCAGCACAAAACACTGATGTCTTATACCAGGGACAAGTGAGTAGCTCTCTTAAACTACATAACCCGTGTTGACTCAACCACACTAGAAACTTAAGATGCTTGAACAGAATCTGTAAGTAAAATAGGCATCTGCACTTTAAGAAGTTCATTTAGATATCTCCAATCTTCAGTAAAATGCCATACTTCCTGTCTCAACAGGAAAGATCTTAGGAGAAAATATCAGAAGTTCCTGCACAGAAAGATTTCGTTCACGAAATTCTCTGTTATGTGGGTCTGATGAGGGCACGGAGTAACATGAAATTTAAGAAATTAAATGTTAAAATATTCAGACTTTTTGATCGTTCACTGAAAAGCCATTGTTCCATTGTATTTAAAAACCCTAAATAATAATGTCTGTAGAGGAAATTTTAAGGACCTCTCATTTTAATTTTTTTTTCATGCTATGACATATGAAAATGCAAAATCTCAAAGAAAAATTGAAAGGTGTGCTCAGGAATTAAATAAGTCTAACAACAGTGCTCTTTATTAATTAATCTGAAGGCTGAAAATCTGACATATTTATTGTGGTGTTTTTTAAACTAGTTTTCATTTGCTAAAAGAACATGGATAAAAGTGCAGAGTACATACGGAAGATGTGAACAAACCCAAGCCTATTAATTTTCTCTTTATCTAACTTTTTTCTCCAATATCAATTACATCAGGAATTATTCTGCAAATGTATTAGTCAGGTACTACTGAATAATTGACCAAATAGTCTCATCACAAGAAAAATATCAGAATTATACATGTAGACATAAAGTTGACACAGTATCTACTGCAGTCACAAAACTCCAGAACACAAGACTTTTTGGGGTTTTTTTACTTCCTTTTACAGAAGTGGACAGCAAGCAGCAATCAAAAAAATCTCTTAGGAGGATGAAGAATCCCAAATGTGCTTTGCACAGAAAAGCAGTATCCCGCTCTCTCCTTGGAGTTTATCACTGTCAGCCAAAGTTACATGTTTGAGAGGCAGTTCAGTTCTGGGAAGTATTCCAGATTCATTTAGGAGAAATGAATCTCTCTATAACCAACATATGCTAGGATAAGGGCTATTCTTTCTTTTCATACATCCCTTCATAAACTCAAACGGACAAATGCACATCATATACAGAGCAAATATCACTAAAATAGCACACAGAATCATCATAGAACACTTTGGGTTGGAAGAGACCGTAAAGAATGTCAAGTTTCAAGCCCCTTGCCATGGGTCTTCCACTAGACCAGGTTGCTAAAAGCCCCATTCAGCCTCGCCTTGAACACTTCAGGGGTGGGGAATCCACAGCTTCTCTGGACAACCTGTCTCACCACTCTAAGAGGAAAATTATTTTCCTGATATCTGATCTAAATATATCCTATTTCAGTTAGAAGCCATTCCTCCTTGTCCTGTCACTACATGCCCTTGTGAAAAGTCCCTCTCCAGCACTCTTCAGGTACTTGAAGGTCTTCCCAGAGCCTTCTCTTCTTCAGGCTGAAAAACACCAGCTATCTCAGCTTATGTTCATAGAATAGGTGCTTCAATCATCTGATCATCTTTGTGGCATCCTTTGAACTCATTTCACGAGATCCACATCATTCTTATGTTGCCTTTCTGAACTGCAAGCGTACATTGTTGTGTCAAGTTGAGTTCCTTGTCAACCACAACAAGTTGTCCTCCTCCAGGCTGCTGTCAATCCATTCTTTGGCCAGCCTGTACTTATGCTTGAGATTGCCTTGACTTGTGTGCAGGACCTGGCACTTGCCCTTATTGGACATTATGAGGTTCACACAGATTACAGCATTGAACTTCATCTCTGAATGCTGATCAGCTGGTAAATGACTCAAATTTAGAGCAGGGTTGTTTGTGGCTTTTTGTTTGTGTTTTTCCCTCAGTGTTAGTCACAGTGTACTCTTTCATTACCAATATATTAAAGGATTTTCCCTGACAGTACTAAACCTTTTATCACGGGCAAATAATAAAGAAGTAATTTGATTGACTGAAAAGAGCAGCCCATATTTGATCTAATGACAGAAGGTTCAGTCTGCTCATATGCTCAATTGCACTCATAAATTATGCACTAATACTGAGCCACTTGAACGGTCACAGTGACTATCACAGCCTCCTTACTTGTCTTGCACCTAATTTCCAGAAACTTGAACATATTTTTTTATCCATACATTACACTACCTCAACAGTAAAGAACATGTATTCTCATGTCATGCAAGTTTGTTCTTCCAATTCTTGCCTATTTTCCCCAATACACCCCAATACAACTCACACTATGCACTTCAAATCCAAATTACTCATCTATTAAAAGCACTGAAAATAGTTATTAGGATTCTTCAACTTTGTTTCTGGTAGGAAAAAGACAGTGACTTCACAGCTATTTCAATGATTATAAGTATGTGAATTGTCTCTGTTTCCTTGCAATTAAAGGTCCAGGTCACAGGCCTCTATTTAAAAATTTATGAATTTCATGTCATCATTCCAGCTATTTTTCTTCCAAATTCAGCTATTACCTCTCTCTGTGTCAGAGACAGCCTTTTCTGAGACATGGTCTTTGCAGTACTATAAAAACTAGTAAAACTGTAGCAAACCATTGATTCAGCTGCTTTCTTCCCTGCAACCCACTAAAATACTCTTAAGGGTTTTATGCTGCTGAAAATCACTATAATACCTAGCTGCCTTCCCTTATATTGTCAAGGAAAAGGGAATTTTTAATGAATTTTTAGACTTTTTAGGTGTGATGAATTAAATCCATTTCACCTTGACTTTTAAATTGATGAAGAGATAATCAGTCTATATTGAAATTATCCATTTTCTTTCTCTTCATTTTAGGTTTGAAAGCAAAATCTAGAACTGCAATTAAATAAGTTTGGATAAAGAAAAGAATCATGATGGTAATTCATTAGTTTTAAGAACAGCAAATGTAAATTGCTTGTGTGTTATATTACATGGTATGAAAAAAGATTAAAGAAAGATACGAGTATTGTCTCCTTTCCAGAGCAGTTCAAAAGCAAAGAGAAGTAACAGAGCATGAGTTGGGCAAAGGTAAGATCACTCATGTGATTTTACTTATCAAAATGTCAAGCATAACCTGAAAACTTCCTGTCAGCCATCCCAAAATGTCATAAAAAGAGAAGTTTGCAAGGCAATGTGGAACCTTTTCCTTTAGACAGAGGTGTGATTTGAGTTCAAGCCTGTGAGCAAAGAAACAGTGTTTTAACACAAACTTTGAGCCCAGATACTCTTTGTGGTATTAAAAAGAATCCTTAACTCTCTGCAGCATTTCCTCCAGAGCAATATGAAAAGAATAATGTCTAGCTGAAAATGCTGTTATGCAGATCACTTATTTTATAGGACAAAATAATTGTAGGTCTAAGCAAGTAGAATTCCACTAATGTGACAATAACTGCACTTGCTTACCACAGCAATGAATTTAGCATTGTATGGACAAGTTCCTCAGATAAGTAAGTAAATAAATAAATGTTAAGTTTCATTAGTTCATCCTTCTGTAAAACATTCAGACAAATGCAGTCCAAAACACTGACTCTACTTGCAATGAATATACAAGATACAGATCAAAGAAATGGAAATTTTTATTTAAAAAAACCTTGCTGTCATTATATTCCCTGTTTCTAAATTGGTTACAAAAATAAATCAGGATTCTTTGGCATTTATTGTCTTGAATAATTTCTATAAATAATTCTTATTCTCTTGGTTTAGTATGATGACTTCATTTCTTATATCATCAAGTCTGATGATGATACTGAGCCATTTTTCTTGAGCTCATTACTCTTTCATGATACTGTTTCTATTACTTGACTGGTTAAATGAAACATTAGGAAAATAAAAATATTAAAGTGTGCTTATGCATTGATAAATGAACTAGGCAGAGGTATTATTGACTGTCAAGTTCATCTGCTTACCTTAAATATTTGGAAATTTCCCTAAGCCATGCTAGACATCTTTGTCATCTTGTTTACACAGTGAAGAGAAATAGCAATATTAATGCACAATTCTGCTGACATGCCTTAAGGTCATAGAATCCTAGAATTCTTTTGGTTGGAAAAGACTTTTAACATTATCTAGTGCAACTGTTTACCCAGCACTGCCAAATCTACCTGTAAACCATGTCCTTAAGTGCCTCATTTACATGTCTTTTAAATACTTTCACTGACAGTGATTCAACCACTTCCCTGGGCAGCCTGTTCCAGTGCTTGACAACTCTTTTGATGATGAAACTTAAACCTCTCCTGCTGCAATTTGAGGCCATTTCCTCTTGTCCTATTCCTTATTACCTGGGAGAAGAGACTGACCACCACTTCACTGCATTCTCCTTTCAGGTGGTTGTAGAGCGCAATAAGGTCACCCCAGAGCCTCCTTTTCTCCAGGCTGAACGACCCCAGCTCACTCAGCCACTCCCCATAAGATTTGTTCATTTCAGATGAACTGTCTTCTAGAAGTTCTCTCCACTGACTAATTGAATATGCAATATATATATAAACACACCTGTTTAATGCCATTTACACATCCAGCACCTTGTGCTCTAGTTGCTAGAAAAGCACAATTGTTTATAAGTTACATACCTTGTCTGCCAAAGCTATGAGAAAAGAACACTGTGGCACCTGGTTTTGGGCTTGGCATGATTAATTCTGTTGCAGGCATCAAGCTCAAAGATGAAGTTGATGATTTGGAAAGATATATCACATTTTATTGAAATATATATACCCTAAAGTGGTATAAAACCTCAGTCAAATTAAGATCAAAATTTACTCAAATACTTATTTAACTAAAAAAACCCAAAACCTCTGAAACACAATATTTACACAGAAGTAGCCCAGTTTTAGGGGAAATATTTATTGATAAGAAGCTGCATTCTGATATGCAGTATGCAGTGTGAAGTTGAATAATGGACTACACTAGTCTACCATATCTTTGTCTTTTTGCTTAATTTCTGAAAATCATACATTCCTAGTCCCTGAAGATTAAAATCTCAATTACAAATGTTTATTCTACTGAAGAATATGTATTTCTTTACAATCTGTACAAAATTCTAGACTGAGAATAGCACACAGTAATAAGTTAGGTTTGTATGGAACAAACATCATAGCTTGTTTAAAGTTTATTATTTGCTTCACAGAACTTTGGAAATAAATCAAGAAATAAATTTTTCAGTTTAGAAAAGCAAGAACCTATAATGACCACCAAGAATTTATTTTGAAAAAGAATGTAAATCTTAAGGAATGGTATTTTGGAAAATGCTGTAGTTTTTGTATTCCGCATTTCTTTTTGAATGTAGAACATACTCATATGTCCTTTATTCCTCTGTGCTTAATGTATTCCTGGCAGTGGATTGTTGCAATAAATTCTGTCTCCCTCAGGTGCTGCTGTTTCATAAAGAAGTGAAAAAAGACATTAGCTTCTTTCATTCTTCAGACAAGAGAATAACACTGACCACTGGAAGTGTATTTAGAAAGTAGCCATCAGCTTACTGTCTCATTTTATGAACAGTATCTCACTGGACACTAAAAATTTTAATGCTGCATGAAATATACAGGAAGAATTAACATCTAAAGCAGCCTGAATTCTATTTTTATTTCTGATTTTTGTAATTGCCTATTAACAATTTCAATTATACAGGAGTATTTGAGGGGAAATCAACCCATGTGTTATTTAAGCGCTGTCCTTACTCTGATAAGCAATGGAAGACTGTAGGTTATTATTTTCTTGACAATGCTGCACTGAAGTCATGATGGTGACTAGCTGACAGAGCAGCAGGGACATTTATAATCAGATGCATAAAGCCTTGAGGGATGGCTTGGGCACTCAAGCCCCTCCAATATTTACATTTGGTATTAAGCACTTCAAGTGAAGGTAATGATTTTGGCTCATTGCCCTTTCCCAATATTTTGAAACAGTCATGCACCCATGGTCATAATAAAAGCAAAATTAACTCTGCTGCAAAGAGAGAGGAGCAAGGAACAGTTGCTAGTGGAAAAAAGGTAATGTCCCACTTAAACCAGCTATTTTGACACTGTTTTTTAAGGAACATTTTCATACTTTCAAATCCATCTTCTCAGGGGATACACAGATAAATTAATGTGGTCTTTCTGATCTTGCAATAACTGCTAAAAGTTGACAGAAGGCCCTCACTAAAAAAAAAAGTCAAGTTCCACAGTAAGGGTAATAGTAATCACAACTCCAAATTTTGATAGTTTCTAAATTAGCTACTAATGAATAAAAATGCAATGACTTAGAGTAAAGCAGATTTAATTACCAAGGTTGTGATAAAGTATTTTAGAAATAATAAGAAACCAATCAGTCACTGCTTTTTTTTCCCCAGTCTCAACTTATGAGAACCATGGTACAGATAATCCACCACCTTATGAAAGCTATTAAACAAACTGCTTATCTCAATTTGTGCAAAGTTATATTCACTAAATAAAGAATTAAGAAATATTCCTCTAAAAGCAGAAATGTGTTTGACAACTATCCCAAATGTTTTACAGACTGAATTTGAGATGAAACTGTCATGGGACTAGCATTGTCAAAGTAATGATGTCTTCTGTAACAGAATTTTAATTAATTAGAATAATATGAGGAGAGGAATTGTTTAGCTTACAAGTGAGAAGCTGAGTTCCACTAACACTTTTTCCCCTCATAGACAGAGCTATCAACTCCTTTTGTGGAGCTGTAGTCTGCTTTACTGTAGAGAACAAGGTAGAGTTCCAGGAAATGATGAATCGTTAACCTTTGAAGTAAAAGAAATAATTGTATGCTTTGTGTTCTTCTCTAGAAATGTATATCTTTATGTCTTGAAAAACAGCCTACAAAAACAAGTTTTCTAGTTTTAATTTCCAGAATTATGGTCTTCATGACAAAATGTACCTTCCAGTGGTTAAAAATAAGTAAATAAGTAAATAAAATTCTCAGAAAACAGAGAAGTTGAGGGGTTACTGAACCAAAACTGAGGCAAAGACAAACTTTTCTATAGTTTACAAGTAGTTATTGTAATAAAATTGTGGCTGGCATAAAAGCTTCCATATGGTTGGGTTTTTTTAGTTTTTAAAGAATGTATAATTTGGATGGTGTGTGAAATCTTAATGTTCAGGATATCAGCTTTTAATTATTAAGTGTTAAAGCACAGTATTAAAGACTCTGTACAGTAAGGAATTTGCATTTTCTTTTGTACCAGTCAGGGCAGGTCAGTATCAGTGATAAGATACTGAAGCAGCTAGATTTCAGATGTCATCTTATGTAGCAGCTCATACATTCCTTAAAGCTCACATATAAAGCTAATAAGTTCTTCTTTTTCTGCTTTAATAAGACCTGAAAATATTGCTGGATCTTCTAAATGACAAAACTCTGTCAGAGTTGTAAGGGCTTGAATTCCACCCATACAGTTCATGGAACTGAACAAATAACCCCTCTAAAATTACACCGTAGTCTCAACACTAAATCCTAAATCTGCTAATACAAGTTTTGTAGGTTAAACATTAGGATTGATTCCTGTATTCCTCAGACGTTACTATGGTGAAGTAAGAGAGGCAGAAGGAGATGGAACAGCTCATTTGTAACTGAATACGAAGAGACCCCAACACAGAGACAACTGCATCATGTAAGAGACAGAAGAGCATCTGTTCCAAGTCACTAGCCCATCACCATAACATTGTTCTGTGATGGATTTACCAGCTCTAGGTAAAAATAAGGAAATGAACCTCCAGACTTAACTACAGGAAAGAATTTTTTAAAAGATCAATTAAACAAAATTTTATTTGAAATTTTTAAGTTTCAAATTAATTGACAGCTGGTTTAAAGCCAAAGTCTGATTTCCTACATTGTGTCAATAGAAGCACAATTTAATTTTGACCAAAGCCAAAACAATAGGTTTCATTAGGGTTTTTAGAAGAGTATTGCTAAACTGTACAGAAGCAAATATTATCCTTTCTTATTGGAAAGGAAACACCACCCCATTTAAAACAGAAACAAAGCTGTCTTCATTGTAGGCCTCTGGAGAGTGCTTAGTTTGATCTTTGTTAAATATTTATCTTATGATGAAAAAATTCTAACTCCGGATATCTCATTTTTCATCTGCATTGACTAAAAAGAGAAGAAAGGTAGTGATGATTGTCACAGATGTCTAAGTTTCTGAAGTTTAGAGTTAAATGAGTTGAATCCTGTCCAAGATGCACATTTTAGGTAGGACTCATTAGTGATTCATAGATACCTACAGTGTAGACATCTGTGTGCAAGCTAGCTGACTAGCTGCCTGCATAAAATATTACCTACAAACTTGGACAGAAAGAAATTACTCTCATATAGGCTACAAAATTTAATTTGGTACAGTTACTTGCTAGATATGTAGAGCAAGGAGCAAAGAAAAAGCATATTTTTATCATAACTCAAACTAAAATTAAGACTATTTATGCAATAATCTTCTGGGTTACAATGAAACTTCATATTGTGGTAGCTTGCAGTGGGAAAAATCACTTTTGTCTGGCTCAATCTTTGAATTGTTTTGTGTGTATTTAAAAATATTTTGTTGTTAAGATGCTAAAACCTCTGACTGATGCAAAATTAAGATGAAGAACTTTGTGCCTGAAATTATTTTTTTACTTCTTTTTGACATTAGTAGAAAATTCTAGACAGGGTCAGTCATTTTGAAATATGAAGGAGACCAAATAATTCAATTGCATGAGCCAACTTACTGAAGTTTTGTTTTGCATATATAAAAGAAATTAATAAAACTTGAACCACAACAGGAACTAAGGTACTCAGAAAAAAATTATATATGAATATTGTGCTTCATTCCTGTAGATTTCAATTCACTTTCACAAGGTAAGCAATGTCAAATATATTGGATGGGTCCTCTAGAACTGACTGTGCAACCTAATGTTCCATTAATTTCACAGAATATCAGTTAAGACAGGTTACCACAGAAATTACGAGAGGAAAAACTCAAGTGAGTTACTTCATCATATTTACAAATGGCCCTGTCATATAATAGCTCAGTTTGGCCTTGGTTTCTTTGCATTTAAAAAGAGCCATCACAACAAACCATTGATTCACTAGACTTTTCAAAAACTCTCTACTGCATTTTATGACTTTATATTGCACAGATTTTTTTATAAGAACTATTCTTACAAGCCTGTATGACCCCCTAGCATTTCAAATCCCCTTTGGGGATATTGTATATCCTATCTAAAGTTTCTGGGAAGATATATATATATATTTATCTACGTGAATACATTTCTTTATGTTTGCATTCACTGACTTACTTCAGTCTGCCAGCCATAAAATAATCGACTTGGCCCTTGGTTCTCCAAGTGGAATATCATGCTCTTCAAGGTTCAAAGCACTTCAAATCTTTGGATCAGTCTCTCCAGGAAAAATTTCTTCCCTCATTCCTTTATGCACAGTAAACGTTTTCTTAGAGCTGTACTTTCCTCGTGAATTAATTGAAGGGATAGAGGTGTTCACGGTGCCACAGAAACACATCATTTCAAATTGTATCATTGCTGAGGTGGATAAAAGTGATAAGTTTTACCTGTCATGAAACATACTCTCTGCAAACTGAGATTGATTTAAACTCGTCATGTATTTATGCTTTCATTTTTATTTATGTTGTGAATGAAATTATGTGAAAGTATGTTGTGAAAGTATTCAGCTGATGAATACTTTCTCCCATTTTTTTTTCTCATTAGTACTGAAAAAGCAATGAGTTATGGGAAACAAATGATACACTCTAGAAGCAGTCAATCAGCTGTTATTACATTGTGAACTTCTATCAAGAATTCTGATTTTCATTTAATAGTTGTTTAGTAGTTTTGTTTAGTTAATTAAGATCCAAATTAGGCCTTGCCTCCTTCCCAGACTGTATCGAATAACAGAGGTTTTTAGGGGCCAGTGATGTGCCTGGCTTTCCCTTGTCCAGCCTATGACCTTGGACAATTTGTGTACCACCATATTATTGAGCATTTAAAATGAACAAACAGAATAAATAAATACAAAAATAAAAGCACTTGGAAGCAAACAAAGGAAACAAATTAGCATTGTTTAGCTGTGTTAACAAGACAGTAGTTTTTTAAGGTTAATTTGATACTTCAACAGGAGGCTTAAGTTAAAACATAGACACATACTGTAGTTGTTAAAGTTCAAGCCAGGATGGTGCTCTGAAATAAACAAGGATATTGGAAATATCCCACATTCTCTAGCATATTGCAGCAACAGCTGAAAGATTCAGCATGCTGATTTTGGACTGCTGAGGACAAGTGGCTGGAACAAGAAGCCAAAGTCTCTCTTCTGTTTATGGCTGTCTTCAGTGCCTGGCAAAAGGGAAAGCAAAATCCTTCCAGAAAAGTTTGAAGGGAGTAGATTTCAGCTTCCATGAAATCTTCATTGAGAGTAAGTGTTTAATTTCTACATAATACAGGAAAAAATATGTGTCTGATTCATTCACATTTTTATAGATGTGATATATTACTCAGCTCACTAAAACTTTTATGCTATATAGGTTAGACCTAATAATAGCTTCTCAGATCATTAATCATACTAGTTCAAGAGAAAGAAAACTGACCAAACCAATGTCCAAAGCAATACACACCTGCAGATTGAAGGCAGGGAGAAACCTTCCTTCCTTTTCCTAATGTGCAATAAATATGCCACCATTCAGTTTCCTTCTGGAATTTCTACCACATATGTTCCAAGTTCTTGTTCTTGAGAATAGTCCTTATTAGTTTATTTAAACCTTTTATTATTTGAAGAGAAGCCAGGCTAGAAGACAAGTGGAGTTCATGCAGAACAACCAGGAAAATACTATTGTGTTACTGGTTATTTAAACAATTATATCAGTACTGATTCTGTTTTAAATTTTGTCTGAAAAAAAAATACAAAACTTCCAAATTTATGAAATATGAATTTTATATTTTTTTAATGTCATTTCTAGGGGTCTTTGACTCACAACATAAAAAGACAGAAGTTCCTTACTTCCTAAATCATTCTATTGGCTGAATTTGCATTTGTCCTTGAATAAATAGCTTTAATTTATTCTTATTTGTACAAACATCATAATTGCCATGAAGAATATTGCTACAGGATGTCTTAAGTGCTGATGCACAAAACTGTTCACTTTAGATTTGTAGAAAGCCTTATTTATCACTGGCATGATAAAGATGAGAAGAAAATAGATAACAAGTATCTCATAATGTGCTGTGAAAAATATTTTTATTACCATTGTTTTATGAAACTTGTTATCACTTTCATCTGCTCCATGTTCAAACTTAAAATTTTTAATACATAATTCATAACAATATTTTTTTTGAAACTTGTTTTCAAAGTTTACTAGTAGCAATATGTGAGAGAAACTCCCTTTTTTTATATGTGGCCTTCTCAGGACTACAAATAACAAAGATATGCTCAGTCATAGGCAATAACAAAAAGATGGTACTTGCAGCTACCTATAAAGTCAACTAGAGAAATACTGTCTGGCTGCCATTTTTTTTTCCTTTTAATTTTTCTTCTTTTTATTCTGTTTCTTTATTCTTTTTCTTTTTCTTTTTCTTTTTTTTTTCCTTTTTTTTCCCTCTAACCTAGGCTAAAAGGTTTTTTCTTAGCAGAGGAAAAAAATTAGTCTCATAGTTCAGCTGTGAGATCTAAGGACTAAACTCTGCCTAAGCACATGAGAGAACACACACAGCTCTGTTTCAGTTGGCTCAATCACCTACTGTGTCACTGGCTTAAAGTTAAGGAAAAAAGGAAATGTACCGAAACAAGATAATGTTAGCCTACAAAGGGAAAGAGTTTCATTCTTACTGAAATACTGAAAGGAGCAACCTGTAAAAAGTCATAAATACAGACTCAAACACTTGCAGTCACTCCTGATCTCCAGGGAAGCAACACTCCTATTATCATAGCAGGATCATTGCACAAAACCCTGGGTTTACTTTTCTCTAATATTTCTTAAGAGCAGAAAATAGTTTTCTTATCTTTCCCATTATTCTAAAGACAACCATCTTTGATTATATGATAACTTTTATTTCTGAATACCAGCAAGCAGACCAGTTTTCTCAATTCAGCTGGTGTTCTTTCAGAAAGCAGGTGTAGGAAGATAATAAGAATTTTATTTTAACTATTAAAACAGTTTCTGGCTGTTTAATATGAGAGGAACCAAGCAATAACGTCCATTAATTTCTTTAGAGCTATTAGCCATTTGTAAACACATGTTCATTATCAAATAAGACATTAATTAACCCAAACAGTCCAGTTATTCTCAGCCCTACTGCACAAATTCTAGATGATCTATTTGCTCCTATGGCTCCTATGTTCCATGCTGTGGCAAATGCTTTACACTTTTTCTCCAATAAGTCATCATGCTATTGACTCTTTACCATCATGTTTTACTTCTGTGTTTGCAACTCTACCTGCAGCTGAAGTAGCAAAAGTGTTACTTTAGTTTTCAAACTCATACTTAAAATTATATCTTTGCAAGTATAAAATTATCCCAGACAAATATGTCATGGATTTGTGATACATAAAATCTTGTGACTACTTTTTCAACATAGCTTTGTGCATAGGGTATAGTTGCTATTGCAACTCCATTGGATCAGAAATATGATTCAATAGTAATAAAAGTACAAGCAGACACTTGTAATGAGATTACAAGTAGAATTTAACTGAAGGAATAGCAAAGCAACTGTGCCAAGTCTGCCTTTTTCTCCTGAAATGAGTGGCAGACACTTCTGTATTTCCCTTAAACTGCAGAGTTGACCGGCGAGCTGGTAAGGTGGCAATGCCTCTGAACCGCCTGTTGAGCAGGAAATAAATGACTAAGATAGTGACAATGCTTAAGAGAAATGTGTGTGTGTCCAGCACTGGTCAAGGGGAATTCACAAATCATTTTCCCATGCAATCTGTGAAGGATGAAATCAAACCTTAGTAGTGTAGGAGGCAGAAGTTATGTTGAAGATCCAGGCAATATTTATCCTCTTCTACTAACTATGCATATTGAGTTGATCTTCTTCTGTTACATAATTCTTTTATCAGTCATAAATCAGCCTTTCATTATACCCAGCAAGAAGGACAGCTACACTAGAATATTCAATATTCTGTGAATTTCCCTATTAGATTTCCTGAAACTAATTAAAGGAAGAATTTATATCTTCAAGCTATAAAGCCTAAAACATTCATATGCCTCACCTTGTCTGCTGAAAAATTAAGACATGTCTGAGGAAGGGATAGATGGTGGGAAATGGGGAAGAATGCCCGTATGGATATGCAATGCATGTATAGAAGGGGAAAAAAAAACAAAACACCACCCAGAGCTTTGAATTACCACCTGATCAGGCTTCAATTCTGAAATATGAACTTGTTCATTTGGGTCATGACTGAGTTTAACCAGAAATCTAATCAAATTAAATTCCTTCATCTCGAGTAAACAGCAATCTTGCATTATGGATGCACATTATTAACACATTTAGTAATTTTTGGCAGAAATCAGCAATAGACTGTGAGTGAAAAAGGATAGTTTTTTCCCAATTTCAAAGATAAGTTCAATAAGTTAGAGTTGTTAAGTATAGAACAGTTGGAAAAACAAAGTAACAGAAAACCACCAAATCAATTATAAAAAAATGTCTTTTCCCACAATAGTAATATCAGAGTACTGCATATAAAAAGTACTTTTTGGTTTGAGGGGTTTTTTCATTCTTTTTTTTCCCTTTTCTTTTAAAGAAGTTTTTATCTTCTTGTTTGCTTGTTTTCTGGCCTAAAGGATGGCATATAAAAGTAGCAAGAATGAAGAATTTCAACTTGCCTAAATTTCCCAAAATACTGATCAATGTCAGGTCAGGGAAGACATGGGGAAAATCCCAATGAAGTCAGCTGCTAAAGAAACAGAAACAGTTGCAAAGGACACAGATTACAGAAATCCAAAGTGCCAAAATATAAGACTCTGTGAGTTATGTCAATAGTGACAGCTGGAAAACAAGAATTACATCATGCATGCAAGGAAGGTAACTCTGACAGGAAGGATATAGTTTCACAGTCTTGAAATCAGGAAGTGCACTGTTTTCAATGGAGCCTGCTGGAATGGCTTTCTTAGCTGGAGAAAGTAAATTTTTGAGGCCAAAATGAAAACAAGCAGCACATATAGCATGGCCAGTATGGTTTTGCTAAAATAAGTTCAGGCACTTCAAAGGAAAAGATGCAAGACTCTTCCAATCAAAGAACATGAACTATATTTTCATAGGCTGTATTTGAATGCCTCATTAATACTTTGTTAGAATGGGAGCCTTTTCTCACCCAGAAAAGCAATCCCAAAACTACTAATTTTAATATCATTTTCACCGTCACTTAGATTTACTTGGAAAATTTCTTTTAAGATTTGGAATTTGCTGAGAAAAGATGCATTTTAAAAAAATTCCACAGCCAGCTCTACATTTCTAGTATCTCTACTACTTTCTGTAGATATATAATACCAATTATTTTTCATTCTCAGTTAGAGCTCTTTTTCCCCTGGAATTACTGTTTTATACCCACAGTTCCACTCTGTCAACAAACTTGATAAGAAAATAAAAAGAATAAAAAGAATGGTTAGCTCAATTTTCTATATTATTCTAGCAGTGTCCTTTGTAAAGGAAAAGGCAAATGTGATGTGCATACTCTCACATAGATGTGTAAATAAGAACACAGGAAAAATATGACTATCTGTTTTCTATGTTGATGATGATAATGATGATGATGGTGATGATGATTAATAATAGTAATAATAATAATATCCAAATACCTTTGAGTCAGGGAGCTCTAGTTAATTTCTTCTTCCCTTGCACCTGATTCTCTTTTGTGTCTTTATTTCTTCAATATGAATCCTGGAACTGCAAATATTCCTTTAAAATGACAGTAACTACAAATACAATCTGAACTATTAGTTCCTTAGGTCCATGATTGAACCTTTGCTTAATTTCCTGGTCACTGATGGAGCTGTGGCTCCGTGCCCAGGGAGAAATCTAAGGGGAGAGGGAAAGGTACTGTTCATATTCTTCTGCAGAATTTGTGAGTTTTAGCCTCTGGCATTCAGATTAGAATGTCCCTTCTGATTAAGGTCTACTGCAAGACTCCTGAGGATGTGACTGTACATTTCAAAAAGCAGAGAAAATGAATGTTACTTCAAATTACTTCTCCACTTTCTGAGTTATATATATGCTGGAGTAATGAAGGAACCTGAACTAAACACATTTTCATTTTAACATTAATTTGATATGCCTAAGTAGCACAGGGAATATAAAATATCATTAAAAACAAAGAAATAAACAACAACCTTTACCTTCCATACTTATAAAAGTGTTTTTTTAAAACTTCTAAGAATGAAATTTCTTCATTTTTATTAGGAATTTTGAGCAATTTCTCTTTCACTGCATGCTGAAGGCCTTAGCAATCTGGAGTGATTTTTCTCTTAGCAAATCCCCTTAGTAAAACCTGTTTCTAATGTACTTTGCTGCTTTTTCTCCTAGTATGTGGCCCAATATGAGGACATCCTGGAATCTGCATTCCAAAGCAGGGCTACACTGTAGTCTGTACTATTTAAAGTAATTTATTAGACAACTGAAAGAGCTAGTCATCATCTTTTCTATAGTGTTCACAGACATAGAGAAAACCCAGTCTGACTTTAAAAAGCTATTTCAGGTCATAGTGCAGCTTTCTTCATGCAAATAAAAGAAATATAATCCAGTTCTGAAGAAATATATTTTTCCTTCATGTAATCCATCTCATCATAATCTTTTCAGTATAGAATTTTAAATAAAAATAATTTTCATCACCAGTCACTTTAAAAATAAACACATTATCAGCAGTGACTACAGATATAATAGATATCAAACAGAAGAGTAAGTATCTTCTTATCTGTAATGAATTTTTCTGAATGCTTTTAACACTTTCCCAGCCCAGTCTGAAGTGCCCACGGGTGTTTAGACTGCTGTGATAGGATAAATCACAGTTGAGCATGATATAAGCTAGTAGAGAAATTTCCCATGATCCATATACTGAAAATAAAAAGAAAAATCTGTTTAATATCATGTCTGACCGATAAATATCACATTGTTACTACTTGAGGGAACTACAGAGGAAGACATGAAGAGGACTTGGCTCGTGCTAGCTTTAAAGCAGAACATAAACCCCATTTTAACTTTCTTTGCATGATACTTACGTTGTGGGGGGAGTCTTTTATTTTAATAGTTTTTCCTTTTTAAGGTATTACATTTTTAACTTCTTTGCTAGATTTTAAAATGAAAGTCAGAATAATACTCCCCCTAGTAGCTGCTAAGATGTAATATCAAGAGAATTCTTGAAAAGTTTATAAATGCTGTGTTTAACACCCCTAATGAACATTTATTTCTTCAGTTTACTTCACTAGTTTTCCCCTTTTTTAAATTTTGACCTCCAACAACTGGGAGAATAAACCCAAGTATTTTCCCAAAAGGTATTCAACATTAGCCAGGTGCCTGTGAGAAATGTGCAGTTTGGTTTCATTCACTTTTCACATATAAACCTTCCCCAGCTGAGGCGATTCTCTAAAATGCAGGAACTGTAAGCCTGGTGCAAAGTTTCTCTCCCCAGGGCACAGGAGAGCTTTGCTTTCAGCTATTGGTTAGCAGACCTCTCTACAATACCAGAAAACAAGTAAGTCAGTGTAGATTTTAGTGGACAGCACAAACTCCTGTAACTTAATTTTGTGAGGCTGGGTTACAGTCCAATTTTTGGTTTTTTTTTTTAACTATGTAACTGTTTTAAAGAATATTTAGAATATTGTACAAAAAAATAGCTGTATCCTGACTAATACAAAATTTGTATTTAAATTATTTTTTTTTCATAGAATGTAAGCTATTTTGCAAATCTGTTTCTTTATAGCTGTTTACTAATTCATTTGCAGAGCCTCCTACTCCCCCTTTGAAAGAGGAATAATCACAAAGAGAAAATGGAAGAGGCAAGTTTTCTGTTGTAGCTTCTTACTTACTTCTCTTGCTCTTCCTTTTAGTTGCTATTATTTCAGTGTTGTCATCTACAATGCCACCAGCTTAGCCTGTTGGGTTGGATGTTTGCATTACTGTGGCTGAATTTGTCAATAATGATAAAACTGAGAGATTTTCTGGAATGTGTTTTGTGGAAGAGCTTTTTGACACTGTTCTAACTGCTGTTTTGAAAAGCCTTTTTCTAATCATGAAGCTTCAAATAATCTTCCACTTAGAAGCTTTTGAATGAAGGATATTGAAATCAGTGATTTTCATTGAAATACATAACACACATTTCATTAGGCTAGGAGACAGCATCATGGCAAAGCATTTTATTTTGAAAAGTAAATCATATGGGAATAATAGTTAATAAAGTAAAAAAATAAGTACAAATTAATTCTGCTTTCTCTTAATTACATTTTATGTTGTTTAAACACAGTTTGGAATTAATTTAAACTTCATAGACTGATACAATTCCAG
>VZRX01022160.1:271735-300921 GCA_013398075.1 Notiomystis cincta | reverse complement strand
TCACTAGATGATTTTTGTTCACTAATGTTTTAAATGATGAAAACAATTCAATATAAAACTTAGAGGAGGAAAAAAAATGGCAACACGGATTTACTTGTTTTTAATTATATGCTCTCTTAAGCAGTTTAAAAAAAAGGTAGTTCATAGTGTGGTGATCTAACTGCCCTTCTACATGGATATATTTAAATATATGCAGAAAATATTTAATAGTTTGGCTGGTATTTTCTCCAAAAATAAAGGAAAGTAACTTAGGAAAAGAGAGGCCATGAAGCCATTTGTAGATATCAAGAAGGATCTTGCTTGGTCTGTATTCCAGGGGAGGAATCCCATTTTTCTGGCTCTGTCCTTCCTTTGCATGATGCTAGCTCTTTCTCTACATTCTTACAAAGATCTGCTGGAACCTGGATAACTTGGTCCATCTCCTGCAGAACTCTGTGCTCAGAGATTATCAGTACAGATTCAGATTAAAGCAGTGGAAGTCTGTATGAACCTACCTATCTACAATAGTAAGTGGGCATTAGAGTACTGGTCCATTCACTTATTATGTTGTATTTTGTAACCTGTGAATTAAAGGTCTGCAGAGTTGATTTTTTTTAAAATTTTTTTGAGTATACAATTGTAGTACTTAAACTGAAAATAAGGTACAGAGCTCAGAGTGATAATGGCAGGTTTTATTTTATCCAATGTTTCTCTACCATAATAAACACCTCACCATTCTCCAACCTTGCAGTCTCCATTGCAACCCCAGAGATCTCAACCTGCACAGTCCTTGAATAACCCAATTACCACAAGTGTGCTGCAGCAGAATGTGATGAGTTCATGGACACCTGTGATAAAAAATTTCTTTCTTCTATGGCAGAAGTGGTCTGTAGAAATAATTTTGGAAGAGAGATACTTGTTCTACTCTTTTTCAAACACTGTATAAGGAGTTGGAGACTTTTTCCTGGTTGAGAAGAAGGAGTTAGTGTTAGAAAGATACGTCAAGAAATTATTCACATCACAAAAGCAGAGCTAGACCCTTAATCTCTTTTCTATCAGTGGCAGCCTCCATTTGTCCTCATTTTGCACATGCCAGATCAGAGAGGAGTCAGGCTTGGAATCAGACCCCTGTGTGCTGGTGTGTTGCAGGTAGGAGGAAGTTTGTAATGAACTAGAAGATTTGAGTCTGATTGAAACAGGCCTTGGGTAACAGCAGCTCAGCAATTTGTTTTGTCTTGAATGGAGACTATCCAAATACCTAAATGTAAAGTAGCTCCAGCACTGCTGTGATTCATGATCTGGAGGGTGTTTCAGCTCCAGGGTTGTGCTGGTGTGCTTGTCTTGGGCAGGGTAGCCCAGATTCCTGGCCATAGAGACTGACTTGTCCGTGAGCTGGATGTGGGTGCTGGAGGTTTGCTGGGGAGGGTCTGTGTGACTCCCTCCTGTCACAGTCAACATCAAACACAGGACACCAGTGATGAACTTAGAAAATGTCTTCACTGTTCCCTTGCTGGACAATACAACTCCAAATTTGAGGTTAAGGAGTATTTTTAATGAGCATCACTGTTAGGTGAGTTCCTAAGAGCACTAACAAGAAAAAACTAACTTTGTAATTGCTCAGTGAATACCATTCAAGATTATAAAAGGCTTTTAGTAGCTGGTGTTAATGTACTCTTTTCCAAACTGTTAATTGCCTGGGTTCTGTGATATCTTTATGGCATAAAGATCACTGAGTTGCAGTGGGACACATGACATTCTGTTCAGCTTGGTACTTGGAAATACTCAAAAGGTATTCAGCAACAGCCACAGCAGTGGAAGCTGCAAAGAATAACTGGTATCATTCTGAGGAATGTTTCTCTTTTGACATTGGTAATTAGGGTTCAGCACAGAGCCCCAGCACATGAAACAGAATGGTGTTCAATGCTAACCACCGTGGCACTGCAGCAATTGGACTGGGAAGGAAACAAATGTGTTTTCCTTCTCTCTTTTATTGTGTGTATTGAGGAAGATTGAGTGTTGACCCTTAGGAATTCCAGGGCATAAATTTTTCTTCTAAAACTATTCAGTGCACTGTGTTGCCAATAAAGTAGTAAATAATAATAATAATTTTCAAATGGGTAGAATCCTCTCTTTGTTCCCAGCTGGGCAATAAGGAGTTGATAAATGCTGTGCTGCCTGGATAAGAATTGGCTTGTTCCATTTACTGCTCTAAATGGTGAAGCATTGTTCCTCGATGACAATGGTTCTTCAGTGATGACAGCTCGTCAGCACTTCAGGAACAGAGACAAATGCCTTGTGGTCTATGCCACCAGTGACACATCTGTAGTCATTCCCGTAATCACTCAGTGATGTCTTTATGTTTGGGCATCAATTGCCCCCACTTAGGATGTAGATACTGAGCCATTGCTCTCTGTCCTCCTCCTAGGTCATAAAAGCAACCTCCTGAGCATTAATATATAATTTTCTTCCTTCTCTTCATGCAGATGGAGCAGGAGGAGAAATGGCATGTTCTAACTGGAGGATATGTGTTGGTCTGTAAAATTATACATAAGGAATGGAGCAGGAGATGGAGTCTGGGGTGTGCAGGCAAAGAGAGGAGGTCACAAAAAATGTTCTTCCAGTTTCCTATTACCAGTGGCAGCTTCCTAATGCACTCAGTGAAGAGGTCTAAATTAATGGTCCAAGTGAGTCATCAGCGAGCCGTTAGTGGGAACACGTTCGTTTGTAGTAATCAGGATTGATTTATGAACAGGACAAAAGGGACCAAATAAGCTATGAAAATGCATGTTGTAGATGTTTTTTCCCCTGATGAATAATTCATCCTCTTCTAGTATCCATGAAAACAAAAACACTGTGCATATAAAAGCCCATTAAAAAAGTTAATCCCACAAATGGCTGAACACGAGAAAATCAGCTTTTGTTTTAAAAGGTAGATTTTCTCAAATCTTCTCTAATTTGATTTGCCAGTGGGGTATAATTTAAGTCAAACAAGTTAGCAGCATTACTTGCTATATAAAGGTCTAAATATTTAATAGATTTTGATAAACGCCTGCCCCCCAGGATAAGGAGCTAAGGAAAGCTCATTTTCCACAGTGCAGAGGGTAAGCTAAACCAAATAGAAATGACAAACACAGTGGAGAGGGATCTTCTGTTCACAGGTTATGGTCCTCCAAACCTGGCTTTGGGAGAACTTGTAGTGCACAGGCATAATCCCACAAATGATCTGAAATCTAAATAATCCTGCAGAAACGACCTCAGTGAAAATGATGGAGGCTTTTTAGTGACTCTAAAATCTCATGGTCTCTACATGCCTGTGGAAATGCCCACAGTGAGCCTCTCTCAGGCAGAGCCCACGCTCTGGAACATGCAGGATGCTGTGTATTCAGATAATCCTGGTGGTTGGTTGCCCATCTCCTCCTGGATGGACATGTCAGTGGGGAGGGGAGCATCAGTGCCCCTCTGCAGGCACAGGTGCTCTAGAGGAGCTCAGGTGCTCTGTGTAAAGCTACACAGGAAGTCTCTGAAAGAATGCAAGATGGACTGGGGTGTACTGGATCTAGGTGGGCACTTTACCCCTAGGCTGCCCAACCCTTGGTGCATGTTCTGTGTCAACAGAGCATCAGAAAGAAGGGAGAAACCTTCCACAGAAAGAATGGTGCCACTGGAGTGCTTCCTAACTGCCCACAAAAGTTGGGTGGGGTTGGTTTGTGTTGTTTTATTATTTTTTAATTTTGTAGAGAAATAGTTTGCATTTTAATTTTAGAGGAAGAACCTCTTTCAGCAACCCTGAGGAAGATTAAACAGCTATGGCATTTTTCACAGAGACTGTTTGTTTGGAAAAGAAAATGAAAATTTGATGAATTTCAATCAGATGTAGCTTGCAGCATTCAAATATTTATGGATTATCAAATTCCCTTTTCCCAGCTCTGCTTCTTAAGTACAGAGCTCATCTTATATGTAATATTAATTCTCATTATTCTTAGACAGTTATTCACTGAATTCTTGTGCAGTCTCGGTTCATCTAGGACCTGGTCTAAATTTCATGAAAATGAAGGGAATGACTCGTACTTGAATTTCAGATCATATTTCCCTCAAAAGCCTGTTCATCCAGCATGCAAATCCTTGTTATTGTTCTTCTGCAAAGTTTATTTTCCTTAAAATCTGTCTGGTAATGTATGCAGTACCAGTTGTGTTTGCACCTGTCAGCAGTGGGAAGAACTATCCTTTTTCCTGATGGTTGCTGTTCCTTTTGAGCACATCATTTGAGAGGGAGTTGACCTGCTCTGTGGTCATTCTTGTGCCACCCCTGTATCCAACTTGCTAACAATACAATTAGTTAAAGTTGCACCTCCTTTTGCACACTCCTTTGCATTTTTTATCAACAATTCTGTTTTCTGAACCCTCCTGTTCTGTTGAATACACCCCACTGTAATACATAGGATTTTACACTGTGATAACGGTATTTTACAAGCATTACAGAAAACATTTTAGGTGAAAAGCTGATAGTCCAAGGGTATTTCTTCCAGCAAGTATGAGTTGATTTTGCTGGTGCTTCTGGGTCTACAGATGAGTATTTATTCCTAGCAAACATATAGCTAGCTTTTTGTTAGTAGCATTAGGTACATGTGCTTGCTAAATTACTAGCATTAAACATTTCAACTATAAAATAAGATTTTTTTTTTTTGCAAATTATGAACTATTTTCTTTTGAAACCTACACTTGGTAGCTGGTCCTGTTTCCTGGGGCCTCCTCCAGAGAGACTGCACATGAGTCAAAGCAGTCTCTTTATTGCTTTATTAGGAGTTGGGATTACAAACTCCTTTACACTCCCACATTCATAACCGAGTGTTTGCCCAGGCTGTTTCTCAGACAAGCAGTGGAAATGTGCTTTTCATCTGTGCTTTTGCTTAGGAGGCTTTGTCAGACAAGGCCAGCCTTGTGAAGGAAGTTTCCTCCTTTCTTGAGACCTCAGCAGAAGAGATGGAGGAAAGACCTGCTCGTTAAACACAAGTCATTTTCCTCCTAAATTTCTGTAAGGGGGTGGTGTCAGCTGCCCTGACTCATCCCATTTCTCTGCACATATGTGTTATTTCACTTGCCTTGGCAGCCTTGATCCAAACATCTCCCATTCTGCCTTTGGGTCCAGGCATTAATGGCTTCTGTGAATTAAATAAGGAAGTCCTGATGTGAAAACCTTTCTCTGATAGCAAGCAGACAATGAGTCAGAGCTATAAGAGAACAGATTTTCCTCCTACCCTCTCCATCTTGCACCCATTCTAACCTTAGTAGCATCTGATTTATAGAGCCTGGGCTTTTTTTCAATTTCATCTAATTAGCACAGACACTGAGGTCAATATTCTAACACCTGACAGACTTTACCAGGGTACACCACAGTTACAAGAGCAATTATCTGTTTTTGTGCTGCACTGAAAAATGTAGCATGTGAAAATTAACATAAACCCCCTAACTGTTAGGATGAAAGTGTGGGTGTTAGGGAAGAGGCACCTTCTTCAAATTTGAAAGGCCTGGGCTTGATGCTTGACTTTTTGAAAGGTTTCCCAGGCATCATTAGGTGATGTGCTTAATTGTTTTGAGCTGAGTTTACTTGTTCTGTTTCATTAGGGCTAAATGTTCATGTGTATGCAGAGTTCACCTGCCAACAGGGGTTGGGGAAAGAGCTTCTTACTCTAGGCAGTAACTTAATAGAAGCAATAATGGTTCTTATAAAAGTGCCAACTGCATCCATGAATGATGGAGTCTCCAAACCATTGTGACTGTGCTGGCTCTCTCTAGTGGGGTCAATATGCAGCAACTTCTACAGGGTCTTTGTGTAAATCTGCAGTTATGAAGTCTTCAGTGTGAGAGCTGTGGGCTGGTTTGCTGACAACCAGGAGAACAAAACCTCTTTTTTGAGCAGTGTGTCCATTTCTGTGTGGTATGCAGGTAGAACTAACTTGCATGTCTCTACAAGAGTGTTGGAAGTTTGCACCAAGTTGCTTGCCTGGGTACTAAACTAAAATTGTGGGATGAAAATGATGCATTCATATTAAGTTAAAGAATAATATCAGTTAAATATAACTATAAAGTACTGTCCTAGCATAGTCAGAAGACCTGCACAAGGGAAGGGCTATCCCTTTTATTTCTTATATTAAGGGAAATGATAATCTTAGCTTAGAGGAAATTCAGAGCAAATCTATAAAGTCATGTTCAAGCTAAGCTTTGTAAATTTGAAGACAGACGCTTATTTCAGTGTTCAGGCAGGGAGAAAAACAGTTCACAGCTGGAAATGCCTGTTCTTCTCTTCCACGAGATGCACAGAGAAGGGTAATTGATTTAGACTCCTTCAGGACAGGAATGGGTTTTCTGTGTTAGTAAGTGTGAAGCACAAGGTCTTTATCCTAGTGGGGGGATCTCTTTATGCCAGTGATAACAGCAAAGTCTCTGCTCTGAAGGCTCCATATGAATGCAAATGTATTTTCTGCTTCCTTGGCAAATTTGTATGTCACTGACTGGTGGCAGTCTTTTAATAGGCAGTGTGAAGAGAACATCCAGACCTTTGTAGTCTGGGACTAGTGAATTAAACCTTCAACTCTCAGGGAATGAGAGGTTTTTTTGAATAGTCCTTAACTAAGAAACAGGAAACTCACTAAGCTGATGTTGAAGGTAAGAGTTCAGTAGTTCTTAGATACCCACCATCCATATATTTCTATTTTCTTCAACTAGGAAATAACAGTGGTGGAAAAGCTCTCCTCCTTTCCATGCCTATAACCTACTTTTGAGGTTCTTTCATAAACATATGAAAAAGCCAGGAGTCATTCATTATACTCCAAAGCATTACTTCAGTAAGTCTATATATTTCATTGAGGGTGTTCTTGTACAAAGCACAGTACCAACCAGTCTGAGGCCAGTACCAGTATGTTTGAAGCCAAATGCAGCCATGTAATTGTCCCAGCCCATGAGAGTTTTGTCAGAATGACTAAAACCTGCTTCCTATAATATTCTTACATGTGCTAACAAATAAATCTTGTGCTTGTACTTATGTGCTATTTGTTCATAATACACTAACTCATTGCCTCACTTGTGACCAAGAAGATCAGAACAGTGAAACAGTCCTCAGTTATGCAAATGAACCAGGCTTAGAGTGAATCTGCCTATATTAAGTCAGAAATCTGCCTTTTTTTTTTTTTTTAATATATATTAAGCTTCCCTGGGGGAAGGAAAAATTTAATTAAGAAGAGATTCAGTGAGAATTCAGAATAATAAGTCATGTCTATTTTTCCTCAGCCAGAGCCTTGGAAAAGTGGTGGTTTCTGATGGAACAGGTTGAGGTACAAATAGGAAAGAAATAGGATAGGACCACTCCTTCATGAGTCTGGCCTTCCCATGTGCACTAAGTACTGTTTCCCCCTCCTGACAGCAAGAGACTCAGCAATGGCTGCTTTTCCCCAGCCTTATCCTTTATTTCTTTTTTCTGGGTAAAGCAACTTCAATTATACCGGCTTGTAAAAGACCCCAGATCTGGCAACATCCAGCAACTTGGGCATTGTGGTATCATTGCAGATATGTTAAAAGCTGAGTCCCTCAAATATTGCAATTCTGGTAGAATCAAGTGTGTCAAATCAGCAAGGTAATAGAAAAGACCTTTTTGAAAACAGACAAGCACTGGTGTTTTTCAGGTCAGTAAAGGATTTGTCTCAGATGGATGTCTTCTAGAAATGGCTGAATAGTTTTCTAAGGTTGTTGGTCAGTTTTGATGGAAGAACAAGTGAAAAAGCACTTCAAAGGCTGTTTCTAAGATTCTTTGGGGAAATTATGTTCATTTTTCAGGTCACATTTTTGTGTCTGATGCTTTGTTTAGTTAACATTTAAATACCTGCGTTTGTAGTTTGTAAAGTAAATGGCTACAGAATCTCATTAGGACTATTGAGGTTGTGTTTTACAATAGAAACATGTTTCAGTTCAGTCCAGAGGATTTAATTCTTAGCATAACATTTAGAAAAGCAATAACACAGTTAAGCAATGGTAAACTGAACTGAGTACTCTGTGTATTCACTGAAATCAAACATTCCAGTAAACGGGATCAGAAGCCAGAATGGTTCAAATGGAAGAAAAGTATTTATAATTCCTAAATGACTCTGAATATTGAAAAGTATGTAGAGCTGAGGAATGTAAGTTCTCTCTCCTCCCCTTCTTTTAAAGGAATTTAACTTATTTTTATTTATTTAACTGTATCATCTAAATGTTAGTTCCTCCATCTTGAAATCAAATAATGGATGCTCAGCCCTGACAATGGGATATCAAATCCTCAAGAGATGCTGTTCCTGAATTCTGACGACTGTTTAGTTCACAGTTTCCTATTGTAATCGGAACACTGGAAATTTGATCTTGAATTATATCTCTAGATCATTCTACTGACATTTTAACAGAAAAGCTGTAGGTGTGCACACTGTCAGCTCTTCATAAAGAGCAGGATAACATCTTGGATGTTGCTGCTTTTATAGAAATCCATTTTGTTACATTACCAAAATAAAACAAAAAATGAGGTAGTGGATTGACAGAGTTCCCTGATTAAATCCATCAATTTCAATTTTTATATTTTATTATCGCCTTTGTTGTACTCTTTTTCTTTTGAGACAAGAATAATTTTCTAAGATTGAGTAGCTTCAATATCCTGGTTAATTAGACGTTTACAATTTTTTTGAAGATGAGTCATTAGGAATTTGACTTGTATGCAATCCTTTCCAAGAATTACTCTGATTTGTGACTTGCTATCATTTCTCATTTAATGATGGCTAGTGAGGTCGTGATGCTCTACATTACCAAGAAAAAGACATTGTGGTGAGCTAAAGAAATGTCTGTGATTAAACTTCCCCTGTTTCAGTGTACAGTTTGTGCACTGAAATGTTCCTGTGGTGTCAGGGGTGGACTCTTTGTACTGGTTATGTCTGATTTTAAGGATACCAAAGACGTTGCCTAGAAAGGGACATCATTAGTTACCCTTACACCTTCTGAGCTCTCTGCTCAAGAGCCTGCTGCTGTTTCTGATAAGAAGGAGTACATCCAGAAGGACCTTTATGCAGGCAATGTGCTCTGATTTCTGTCTCTGCCATTTAGTCAGTTCTCTCACTGCTTTCAACTTCTCTTCAGTCACGCTGCAAGTGCCTGACCTCTTTTCCCCCCCTTTTTCTTTTCCTCTTGCTTATTCTGCTCAGCCCTCTGATTCAATGAGTGCTCTGTGTCTCAAAGTCAGAAAAACCAAAGGGTGATCTGCTTTTTCTCCCATGGTTGTTCTAATTCTCACCACTTTCAAGTTCAGGATCACTGTCCTCCCTGTCCTTCAGCCTCAGCACTGCGGGCTCCCCTGGCTTTCTGCAGTCCAGCCTCTGTCCAGATCTTGTTACTTCTTCCTCAAGATTAAATACGTTTTTCTACAACTCTGTGTCATGCTGATAGATGCAGTCCTGCCTCTCTTCTGTCAGAGGTGGTAAATAATGTGGGAAGTGTTGTTTTATGGTGAAAAGTAGAAAGTAAGGAAAAGTAGAAAGAAAAGGAAAACTGAGGGTCTTTTAATATAATAATAATAATAATAATAATAGTAATAATAATAATAACAATACTGAAAAATGCCAGCAATACTCCTGATTTCAGGAAAATCACCTTCCAAGAAAAGAGACACAACTCCTGCTAGAAGCAGGAAAAAAGATAATTTTATCTGGAACTGCAGATGGGATTTGTGACTGTGAAGGTTGAATGGGCAGCTCAGAGACAGCAGAGTCTGCTTTATCTGCTCCAGCCTTGCACCTCCTCTCTTTATTGCTTACCAGGCACTGGAAAGTCCTTTCTTCCAAGCTATGAGGTCCAAACTTTTGTGGAACCTGGCATTCAAACTTCATTCCCATTTCCTTTTAGTGCTGTTATATTTGCACTCAAGTATAAGTGTGTTTATGTGTATAAGCATTCAAAGGTAATTATCTACACTTTATGTGTATGTATGGATATGAATGCATACAAATATGTATCTAAAAGTAAATGAATAAACAAATACTTATAGGTTTTATAGCAGTTCTCAAATATTCGTGCTCAAAAATGATCAAAAGCCTGTGCAGAGCTATTATAGAATAATATAATGTGCTTCTCTGGAGACTGGAGAGTTTCTTTACATCTTATCTGCTGCCTCTATATGAAGCAGAGCTTGAGCTTTTCTGTGGGATGCATTTAGCATCCCATCTGAAAAATAAATCAGATACTACATTTTGAATTCATGGGATTAGAATGGTTTAAGCGGTTTTGCAGTTTATGGCATAAATATCTAGATACATATCAAATCTAGATAAGTCTACAGACTTGTCCTCTCTAAAAATTACATGGTTTTTTAATGCAGAAATAAGGGTTGTAAATTACTGCAGCTAGTTAGCCAGCTGGACAACATCATGAAGAAAGAATTCTTGTGTGGGCTTGAACAAACTACCAACTTTATACCCCACATCTTGCTGCATCTTCTTGCTTACTCTTTGGAAGTAGAGAGAGTGCTTTAATTTTATTGTTCTCTCCTCAAAAATGCTGAGTCAGTTAAGACACAGAATACTTATCAGGGGATGTTTTGACATATTAAAGATACTCCATTTATATAATTGGTGTTTTTATTGTTCAATTTATCTTTAAATGATCTTAACCAACTCCTATCTTATTTTGCAAACTGTTTTTATTATTTCAATTTATGTTCTGTTGTAGAGTGGAGGGGGAGGAGAATGGAATGACTACAACTACCCATTGAAATTTAAAATTTTCACAAGATAGGAGGACATGCTTTCTGGTTCTCTGATGGAACTACCTTGTTTTATAAAACATGCTAGTTTTCTTGGTTTTAAGGTGCAATTGTTTCAAGATTAAAATATTTGATGTATTTTATCATATTTATAAAGAAAATATAAGAATTTTCTGATAATGAAGCATAGTTACAAATAGGAAGTTGCCTAGAATATAATTAAGTTTAACTATTAAGGAAAATAAGCAGATAAAGATTTGAACTATCATGTTCAAAAATCCTCACGACCTTCTTCTGGCATGATGCAAAGTAGCTACTGAAGCATAATCGTGAAAATGCAACATGAAATAAGCAGATTTCCATGAATATTCATAAGCACACATGTGCCTACACCAACACATTGATCCACTCTACATCAAGAACAAGCAGGTGCCCTGTGCCAGGGCCCCTCGTGTGCTGTACCCAGGGTGGGGGGCTGTAAATATCCCATGGCTTGCTCTGCTTGTTCCTGTTGGCAAACACAGGGATTAAGTGCAACGATCCACGACTCACCTCTGTCTCTCGTGCTTGCTTCTCTGCCTTTGTGTAGTGTCTTATTTTTCATCCATAATCTTATTAACTTGTGTTCTCCACAGGGAGCTGCAGCAGCCTCCTCTCTGCCAATACCACAAACCCACTTGTGCTATTTTGATTTTGGTTTGTAGCATCTCTCTCCCATGGTTTGTGTAGATGTGTGTTATCCAGTACTGGTGCAGGATGAACTGGGAAATACTTCTCAACTGCTGCTGCCATAAATCTTTTCGTATCAGTTGTCTTTTAAACATGCCTTTTTTTAGCATTTCTGTTATGGCCTTGGTATTATTTTCAGTCACATATCTTATATCTTGGCAGATTGGCCATGTCAGGGATGACATACAAGTGTGATACTTGGTCAGTGATGGCAGCTTTTTTGTTTTATTTTTAAATTTCTGGGAAGGAGAAGACAGCATCGTGGCAGGATTTCCAAAACTTTTTCTCTGATAAGTCAAACAGTCCTCACAGAGCAACTCAACTGTTTGCCTTCTGAATTAGAGAAAACAATCAATATTGAGATGGAATAGTTTTTCCTTTAACTTCTGTTTTCAGCACGAAACTGAGACTTTAGTGTCTCTTTGAGACTGGAGGGATGGGAGTTAGCAAATGTTAAAGTGTGTAGAGCTTTAGGAATAGGAGGTATTACTCAGTGGGTTCTGGTTTGAGTCCATGACTGTGGGTGAAGATACCCAGAGAACGATGGGTCTCAGAGCACTGCTTTTCGTGGTGGAAAATTGAGGGGAAGGATGCAGCTTACAGCGATAGTTAAATTTTGTTTAAAAATAAAGTATGGGATTTTGTAACTCTGTGCTGAGAATTCTCAGAGGTAATTTGAGACACAAAGAAGAAAGAGCTTTAAATCCCCTTTTACCCTTTCATAGGGACATGGACTCCAAAAGCCATTAACAGAGGGAAAGTATGCATAGAAAAAACTGCAGAGAAATAATGATTTGTGCAGCGCACAGAATCCCACTGGAGAGATGGGCTAAGAATGTGTCAGAGTGTTTCTGTATGCAAAGGCTCGACAGTTGGAATGAAAAGTTTTGTTACTCAGAAATGAGTTTGATTTGTTAATAAAAAGGGGGCTTCTCATTCAGTTTTATTATTAGTTCAGAGACAAACAGTTGGACTTCCTCTTCTACTCCCGTCATTTCCCTGCTTTTTCTCCCTTCCCCTGTTTAATTTCTTAACTTTGTAATTTTTTCAGAGCAGCTGGAGTAATTGAGAAAGAAAATGAGTCCCTCCATTTGGAGGGAGAGGAATAAAGAAGCAGGAAGGAAAGACTTGATCATTGTTTTTCTCTCCAAAACCTGTTTCTATTTCTTTAACATAACAGTGAAAATTCAATGCAAATGGAAATGTATAATTCAAAAACTTGAGGACATGTGTCAGACTTTTTTCTTGCTCTTTTCTTTAACAGTTTTTACTGTCTCTGTAATGCATCCCACTAGGAATCTCTGCCATTTAGCCTGCAGTGGACTCAGCCCCCTTTTATCAGGTAGTGGATCCAATCTGGTATCACCAAAGTGACTGGAGACTTGTCAACATCATTGTAGCAGGCTGGCTTGATCAGGTGATGCTGTAAAGATTCCTGTTGCTGCCCTACCTTATCTTTCATGTCTTGCAATTTGTTCTATTCATACAAATTGCTCCCAATAATGGTATTCAAAGCCAAATTTAAACATATTACTAGACCATAGGAACATAATACATAACAAGCCACAAAGAAAACCAAGAAGTATTGGATCTTATTATCAACTCTGGTTCAGAAATACCTAATGAATGGTAAATGCAGTTCAGTTCAGCTAATGTTGAATAATTAGCTCAGAAACAATGATGAAAGAGAGCTGGTGTGATGAAAGGGTGGTGGCACAGTAAGTGAGGAATAAATGTGGGAGTTATTAAAGGCACGTCTCCTAAAACTTTGAAGGAACAATTTAGGCTTACAGCAAAGGAGCAGGGTGGGCAAAAGAAATACATATCCAGAGAAAAACAAGCCACTGGATAGAAGGTGTTTACTTGGATTTCTGCATGGTGAACTGAGGCAATTTCCCTTTACAGATTGGAAAAAAAAGACTCAAGTGTGAGCCATAGGTTAATCTCATATTTTACTTCACAAATTTTATTTAAATGGAAAGGGAGAAGGAGACCTGTCAGTCAGATTAATGAAGAGTTATAACACCTGCCTTGGGAGGGAGAGTAGAATCATCATTAATTGTAGGCTAAGTGGGTCTCAAGGTAGCACATAAACCCTGTATTTAGCACCATCCCTGTCCATTGTTTGGCATGGAAGAGAGTGAGTTCCTGCTCAGTCCTTCCACCGTGCTCCCAGCCCAGTTCATGCACAGCTCCAGCTGAGCCCTTTCTCTAACTAAGCCATGTGGGCAGCACCCTCTGTTTCCCATCTTCAGTGCCCAGCCCTCTCCCACTGGAAGCTTCCTTTTCTGTCTGCTCCCAACACCAAAACCCAGAGACATTCCCAGGTGGGGAATCCTCCCAAAATTCTGGATCCAAAAGCTGAAGCACAGCTTGTTCCGTCATACAGAACACCTCCCTCAGGGTGGGGACTGGTCTCTCACTGCTTGTAGAGCAGGTTGGAAAAGCTGGGGGAAAGGGTAATAAGCTTCCCCACCTGATGGTGAGAAAAAAAATTGCATTTTGTGTATATATTCACAATAACATTTGTGCACCCAAATGGACTGGACCCAGTACACCCTGTGACACTTCATTCTCTGAATACAGGTTATGGTTTCTCCCCATTTCTTCATTCTTTCTCTTTCCTTCTTTCTCTTTCCCAGAAGGGAGAAGGAAGAAGCTTTTGAATCAGTGGAAAGTTTTGATAATTTAGTTTGGAGTGAGATGTAGCACCCATTTTTATAAGTAATTTGTTGTTTCTTAGGCATGCCTAAACAGTAATTGGTAAAAATGAATATTTTTATGGAAGGCCTCATAGCAGCAAAGAATGTTTGCTGTTTCTTTCCTTCCTTATACGCTGAACTTGCAGTGTCTTTGAGAGAATTATTTATGTAAAACCACATTTGCTATATGGTCTGATTAATGCTGCTGCAACCTTGCTTTCCCTGAGAAATAAGCTAATTTCCATTTAGTCTATTTGAGGCTTCAGCCTATCTTATGTAACATATTCTTGGCAAGGGTTAAATAGAGAGGAGCAGAGTAGCACTCAGTTTGTCAGCCCCAGCATGCTCCATAAGCAGTTTCTTTAGAGTTTTCAATTGAAAAAAACACAGCTCTGTGTTAGTGATGCTTTCCTTCTCCCTCTTTCACTGCTGTCATTTGCTTGTCTTGTAAGTGGATGAACTGCAAGCAAAATTGCTGTCCACCTAAAATATAATTTGCTCTGCATGGTGCTGAACGAATAATTTATTGAGCTGAGTGTAGCATGTCTAAGCACTCGATCAGATATCCTTGACTGCTTGAATGGGTGATGGAAAAAAGTTCATTCAGCTTTTGTTGTGGTATAAACCTAAAAGTAGTGAATCTGTTGGGTCTTCTGTCTCTGCACCGTCTCTCATGTAAGCCAAGACACAGAGAAAATGACAATGTTTGGCAAAGAACTCATGCAATCAGTCTTCTGATAACTTTATTTTAAGTCTTTCTTTGTCTCTGATATACTTAACACTGCTTGCTGCACATGGGATTGCAGGTAGTTATTGAATATTTTTTAAATGTTTTGTGGAAACTCGTGACATTCTTTGATGTGTTATATTTATCAGTGCAGTGACAGCGCTTGTGTCAGCGATGCGATGTGTTCTAAAATGCACGGCACACAAAAATTATTGATCCTTTCAAGAAACCCAAATGATTTTTAGCTTTGCCTCAGGCTCCATTAGCAATGTGGAAAATTGAAAAGGGCTCTCAAGAAAAAACTAGCATAAGATTGAAACTGCAACTGAAGAGCTGTCAAGTGGAGAAGTGCTTATGAATTATAATGAGCATGATCTAAAGATGACATTATCCTTTAGGAGTTTGGTTAAATCTTCCCTCCTGTCATATGACTCGCAAGGGTCCCTCAGAGCAAACAGAAAAACACAGGAAGAGCAGTTTTAGGAAGTGTTTTTAGGGGCAGTGCACATGAAATACAAAGGAGTTACAGAATGATGGGTGGCAGGGACAGCCTTTGAGGAGCTACAAAGGAAAGCTCCAAACTGGCTGGCCCAGGGCTCCAGGGTACCTTCAGAAGGAATTCTCTTATATGCCTACAAAAAGATTGCTATTTTTTCCTCTTACTCTTTATGTTTGTCTCCAGAACATCCCAAGACTTTTCACGTTACACATTTCCATATATTTATATCCATGTAGACATTTAATTCTAATTCACATTTTTGATGGAAGCAGAGACCATTTCTGTCACTGTCTGGCACTGGCTGTGCAGTGAGCTCTGGGTTGCACCATCTGGGCTGAAAGGAAGCCTATTCCTTTCTGAAGGTTTCTCAAACACATTTCACAGGGCACATTAAGAGATATGTTAGCATTCACTGGCAATAATATGATGGAAAATAGTCTTCCTGTGAACTGCATGACTGGAATAAAGGGCCACAACTGATCCATAGGCCACTGCTTCCAGGAACTGGCCATAAATACAAGTTAGCAATATTTCAGGTGAAAAGAATTATTTTTTTCCTTCAGACTGCAGATATTTTTTCCTTCTATTCAGTACTTTGTCATATAACTTTTACTTCCAAAATAAAAAAATAAATTTAGCACACCCCTAAACTATGGCAAAAGATTTAGGATACAGACTTTCATTTACCTTGATACTTAGAAGGAATGCTCTCATCTTTGACAAAACAAGCAGATTTTTTTTTTAATTGCTCCCATGTTAATGGAACAGATGAGAAATGCAATGAACAGCAGGTTCAAAAGCATTTCTAGGATCAGAAGAATGGTTCCATCAGAGCTGTACTTTGGTGCTACTAATATCACTTCCCTGGATATCTTCCAGGTCATATCTCTTAAGGTTTGCTGCCAAGGCAGGTATTTGGTTTTACTGTTGTCAGCGCTGTGCAGACACTGTGGATGCAGAAAGGTGCCTGGATTTTTCTCAGCTTCCATGCATTTCAGAGTATATATACATGAGGAAATTGCTAGCAATGGGCTGTGTGAAGCAAGAGGGGTCGAAGCCTTTTCCAGATTCCAAATCACTATGAGAGCAGCCATTCAGAAAAATCTTAACTTGAAAGTTATCATGTAAGCCACTGAGGAAAAATGAATGCAGAAAAGGGGGCAGCAAACTCTGAATGCATCTCAAGTGCTGATACATCCTTCTAACAGTTTATAATGATGTTTCCTCCCCCATATAAATGTACACTTCATTCATGGCTAATACATGAACTCATGAAGGATCTGTATTTAGACAGCTACAAACTGTATTACTAAACACAAAATTGACAAAAGCTTGCCCAGAGAGAGATGATACTACTAATTAAACTGTGATGCATTAGAAATACTGCAGATCCATTTCATTTTACATCATGAAGTATCTCAGGCACTACTGAATGTTTTGACTGATTGGAGCTGGGGTTCCTGACAATCTCTGCCTTTGCTTTTATGTTATGTGGAAGAGGGTTGGGATCTGACCATGAGTGTTTGCCTGGAAGGGAGACTTAGGAGGAGGGATTTGGTGCTTGATTTTCCTCTTGCTGTGTTTTTTGACATTGTTTGCCATATGGAGAGCAAGAGGTGGCCTAAGGGAGGGGTCAGGCAGCCTGGAGCAGCTGTTGTCAGGTGCCTTTCCCTTCTCTGGAGGACACTGACCCTCGTGTCCCTCTCTGCATGTATGAACAGAGCAGCCTCAGAGTGCTCTCTCAGCACACACAAATGTGTCATTATCAAAATAATTATTTGCATCTGAATTTTACAATCAATGTCCTAGTAGATGTGAAGAGTATGAATTGCTTCCTCTTGAGCTTTCTTTGAAGAGGATCTTCAAAAAAAAAGATCTCATTGTTTCCATCTTTCTTGTTAGATGTCTGGCTGGCAGTATTTGACAAGTTATAATACTGAAGAAATGTGGTCGAGAATTGGCATTTATTTAACCAAAACTTGGGTACATTGTTTAAGAAACTTTTCTAGATGGCTGAAATCATATGAATGCTGTTTTTGTTTGTTTGTTTTAACTTTTAATTATTGCAACTATGTTTAAATTACTCATTCTCACAGACTTGGTTACAATGTATTTGAGATAAAACCTTTAACTTTGTTGAGATAAGAAGTTTTTTTAATACTTCCTGCCTGCACAAAACATGGTGTTTCCTCCCTCATAAGGTTCTTCATCCCCTGATACAGAGCTCATGCCTTTGTTCCAAAGTGCACCATCTCCTTTTCAGAGGGTAACAGGACACCAACTTTCTGTTCAAAAAGCTTGCTAAAGCACCTTTTTTTACATATTAATTTCCACATAGAATGATTTGAGTTGGAAGGGACCTTAAAGATCATCTAGTCCCAATTCCCCTACTATTGGTAGGGATACCTTGCACTAGACTTGGTTACTCAAAGCCCCATCCAATCTGGCCTTGAACACTTGCAGAGATGGGGCATCCACAGCTCCTCTGGTCAGCCCATTCCAGTGCCTCACCACCCTTACAGAGAAAAACTGCTTTGTTACATACAACCTAAACATGCCTTTCTTCAGTCTGAAGCCATTACCTCTTGTTCTGTCACTCCATGCCCTTGTAAAAAGTCTCTCTCCAGCTCTCTTGTAACTCCTTTCAGGTACTGGAATGTGCTCTAAGGTCTCCCCAGAGCCTTCTCTTCTCCAGGTTGAACAAACTGAGCTTTATCAGTTTATAGCAGAGGGGTTCCAGTCCTCTGATCATCTCTGTGGCCCTCTGGACTCTCTCCAACAGGCCCACGTTATGACATGAGCTGAGGGAAAAATGAGGTTGTCTTGCCAGGTTGTATCTTATTGCTTGGGAAGCCTTTATCAGGGTAAATGGATAGTGTGGTGATTACATTTCTGAAACCTTTCCCCAACAGAAAATTATTTTTCCCTGATTAAAAACTGGTTCTCTTGATACAGGCTTGCTGCTTGGAAAATAATTTTGAAACAGCTGTCAGCTGTTACATCACTTAATCCTTCATTTTCAAAGCCACTTTAAAATATGGTCATTGTTACAACTTTTCAAACCCTACTCTGCCCAAAAACAATGAACTTTCAAATCTTGTAGAAGGATTATGCATGATTTTCTGATGGTCTGTGAAGTGTGACTTGACAGCAGTATTGAAGGCTGCTCCTTGCCCTGAGTCTGCACTTTAGAAGAGGAAAGAAGGAGGGGATGGAACTGCCCTGCAGCACATCTGGGCCAGCTGGAGGGAAAGAAAGGAGAGAGATGAGCAGGTAGACAACCTGAGAGGGCAGCAGAGTCACATATCTGCAAGCATCAGAGGCTGCTAGGAGAGCAGTTACCAGATCCACAGCCATGCCCTAGTTAGAATACAGGGTATTTTTTTCTAGGGACCCAAGGCAGACAGTGAGGAAATGTTTGTAACACAAAGACTGCCAATCTTGTAAGTACATGCTGGAGTGACAACAGGCCTAGGGAAACAACCTACCCTTCAGGACACTGGAAACCTGGGGAGACTTGTCTCTCTTAAGTTTTCTTTACTTTAAAATGTTCTTTATTCTAATTTCTCTGCTAGGAAAAAGTTTTTCAGGTTGGAAGCACATTTAGAAGTGTGGAATTACGTCAGGGAGAAGAGGCAGGCACTCCACCAGGTCCATCTCTGGTTCTCACTGTGCTGGGATCCTCTCAGAGTAGCTTTGCCAAGGCTGTACAAGAAGACTTTGACCTTGTGTGGATTTAAAAGCCTCATGGGGCCTACCTATGTCTTTTTACAATGAATTCCTGTGTGTTTCAACCTCGTGTTGTGCCTTTTCAGCAGTCAGGATGCAATTTCTGGAGATGGGCCCTGCCCTTGTCTGTAGGGACTGGCACAGAGGGGATAGAAATGCAAAAGAAGGGCTGGGGGCAGGGGGTCTGGCGGCTGTCGCACTGATCCCTGGTAATTTCCTTGTGGAAAAGTCCATGCTTGATGAAAATCAGCATCAGCTGTGCCCCAGGGAAACCCCTGTCATCTTGTCTTCTCTGCCAAGGTGAAGCTTGTTCTTTCTTGCTGCAGAAACTACTTCAGGATAAAAACTTCCTTTAGCAGCTCTGCCACTAATGGGTGTTGAACACATATACCCCAGAAACGGCTGGAGAAGGTTTCTCCTGTCAGAATAAATGTTCTTGTATTTTAAGGTACATTCCCCATATCTTTATCTCTGTTCATACCTATTTTTCACAAATCTACTTTAGTATTAATGCAAACAATACAGTATGAATATTCATAGTATGAACAGGTGTAGTCAGAGGTACTACACATTGCTTCCCTCAGCATTAGAGAAAAGCTGAAGCATTATTAAAATTTAAAGGAATTTTTAGGTCAGAGTTTGGGCTTTAGCTAGGAGATGGAGACATTGCATGTGTTGTGATTCAGTGAAATTGACCCAGGAAAGTGTATGGCCAAAAACCACTGTGTGGTTCAGATTTCATGGGTCACTCTGCAAGACAAAATCCTCCTTCAGGATCACTAGAGCATGACTGATCTTTCTGATCCTGATTTTCAGATTAAGAAAGCAGAATTTTTTGTTTTGACAAGTATTGAATCATGCATATTTATGCAGATTTCCAATGCAAATTAAAGGTTCTGCCCCAACATTAACTACTAACAAGGGCAAAAGTTCCCACTACTATAGAACCCATCACATTCCCAGCCCTGCTCTTAGCTTTTGCTTTTGTGGCTTTATGAGAAAAAACCCTACCCTTAAGAATAAATAAAGAAAATGCAATGGCATGAAGATACTTAATGAATAATTTTAGTTTATTGAGGTTTAAAATGTTTGACCAAGTGATCTTAAAACATGAAGGGAAAAAACCCACGCTTTTTAGTGGATGACAGATACCAAGCTTTAATGCAGTTGCTCATGGGACTGTTTTATTCTCAACATCCTGCATTTCAAAATGTGGTGGGGAAATGAAGGGGGGAAATGTTCATGTTGAATTTTTGCTAATTTGTAAAGGCCAGAGCCTAACTAATGCACATTTCTCACTACAATGCCTTAGCAAGTTCACAGGGCTGTTCCTTCGAAAGGCTCATTAGGGACCCAATCCATCTCTCATGCTGCTGTTGTAATGAAAGTGAGAATTACAAGGACAATGAGATTTTCTTCATTTAGGGGAAAGAGATGCAGCTACTAAAACATGTACCATCCCAATTAAGTTGTGGAAAAAAATATGAGTAGAATCTTCATGGCATTTACATTAATTGTACTTAGGCTGTGGCTAGTAATAATGTTTTCATTAATGCAGAAGTAGTTTGGGAATAATATATAGGAAGCTTCCATTACATGAAAGACTACTGCACTGAATTTATTTATTAGCTGGTTAGCCATAAAATGAATCTTAAAATGATGCCACATAGGCAAAGGTTGACTTTAGACAAATTCAGTAATATTTTGTACAATACAGAATTAAAGTTGAAGTTGTGTGTGTGTATGTGTTAAAAAAACCCAAACACTTACAAAGTGAAATAATGAGACATCCGAAGGAAGAAAATACCCTATCTCCACTTTGAGAAACTTAGTGGGTTTAGCCCCAAAACTGAAATGTTTTCTTTCTTTTGTCTCAGTATTATGACAGACCAGCAAATTCCACGGATATCCAAAGTTCCTGAGTGAATGTATCAATCTTTGCATCAGTGCCTTTATTTAGGTGCTTTGTATGTCTGCCAGTAAGGGCTTTTCAAGAATCCATCTTTGTTCCTCTGGACAAATGGGAGTGATTTATGAAAGAAGCTTTAAAATGTTAAATACATAATTCACACATTACAGGTGGGTGTGAGCTGCCTCTTGATGGAGGTGGGAAGCATACTTAATCTTTATTGCCCATTTGACATATTCACATTACCACACAGATATTAACTAATCTTTTCTGTAACTCTAAGGTAAATTAATAAATGTTGCTAATCCAAATTTTATACAAGGGGAAATGGATGGATTGCCTTGACCCTTGTGAAAAAGAAGGGGCAGAGCCAAGAACAGAATCTCAGTTATTACTCACACATAACCTCCTATCAGTTTTTTCAGTTCATAATTGCCATTTTTAAGGTAAATGTCTGTGCCAGCTGGAGACATCAGCACCTTTCTTTTCTAATGAGTCCCTATGCTGGATGCTCCCAGTTCAGTTGTGCTGCTGGAGGGATTTGAGGGAGTTTTTCCTTCACCACACTGGGGCAACCTGTCTGGGCATAGACATTAAAAATACATAAAGATCGTATACAAGGGGGAAAAAAATTACCATAATTACCACACTGGCCAAATGTCACAGGATTCTTATCTCTGAGAAGGAGATGCTCACAGATTGTCCTGAGGGACCTGCTCTGAAGCACAGACCTGGTAGCCCTGCACAGGGGAGTCCCATCTCATAAACAGGTCTTTTACATGTGCCCTGCTGTAGGCAAGCAATAAATATTCAAGTTGTTGTGTCGTAACTCTTTTCTAGTGAGTTCTTAAAAACTTCACCTGTAAATAACAAACTTATTAAGAAATACTGTTCAACACTCAGTCTATTAGGTGTGAAAAGTAGCAATGCACTTGAGCATCTGTTTTATTTTCTCTTCCTAGTTTTGTATTTGACACAACCTCCCCCATTTGCTTCAGTAGGAACTTGTTTGGTTTTAACTGCATTACTGAGAGTTACTATTCAAGTTCCTAGGAAGAACAGATGGCATTATTTTAAGACTCACAACAGTTCAGTAGAGGTGAGTTTTGTGAAGATAGAGAGATTAACTTCTGCTCCATTTATGTCCATCTTTAGGTTCAGAGCAAGCTCACTTACTTGGAAAGTTGTGATGATTTACTAAGTTTAGTGTGAAAATTTTGCAAATGAGACATTCAGTCTGGAGACAGTACAAGGCAGCCACACCTGGCACCATTAGACTTCTGAGTGGCTTTCAGGATAGGCTGTGTAAGGCAATTTGAACAAGAAAACCACTGTGTAAAATCCCAATAAATTAACTCCATGCTCAGAAAATGAGGATAGGATCTATTCTGCCAGCCCCTAGAGAAGTTCCTCCTTAGAGTGATTCTGTATTTATTGTTATGGGGGCCTTTGAGGGGTTTTACTACCTGTTACTAATAATCTCATGTTTTGCTTTTGTAATGCCACCAAAGGCAAGGAGAGAGATCAAACAATGCCAAACGTTTCTTTTCTGTTATTCAAACTTTTTATACCTGTAATTACCTCTCTTCAGTAATTTTGAAGTTTTGGAGTAGATGTCTGAAGCAGCTACAATAATGTCTGGAACTGACTACAGAATGTTCACTGAAGCACATTTGTGCAAGGTGTCTAAAATCCCTCCTGGTGCTGCTCTAGCTGTAAATAGATGAGTGCACTCTAGGACTTCTGTATTTGGGTTTGGATTTCTGCTGTAGATGTGGAACTGCAAACTCAGTTGAACAGTGCACAGAACTATTTGCTTTCTGCTGCCTTTGTTCCCTTTTTATTTTTCTTAGCTCCCTCTTGGTACTCCTCTGCAGCTCATAATAACTTTCTGACTTAAATATACCAAAAGGCAGCAAGTTTATCATGCCAATAATATCAATAAGGACATGAACCAGTTGAAAAATGGAAGTACTTAAGAAATACATATCTCTTCATCAGCTGGATAATTATCTATTAAATTTTTGTGGGTTTAAGACCCCAGAACTCCTGCTGCCTGGTTCAGGGCTGGTTCAGGTCAAGAGATCAGCTGTGCTGTTGCAGTGTCCAAGGACACTGAGGGCTCAAGCAAACCAGGGGAGATTCTCTTTCAGAGTCAGTCTCAGTTTTATCCCTGTGTTTCCTGCTATACTTGAATCTCATAATGACTACAGCCTTTGCATCATTTCAGGGTATTTTGGGTCATGCACATTTCAGGCAAGTGTGATTTTGAGATAGACAAAGGACTAGCAACAAGTGCTTGTGGGTGTGGGTGTGTGTGTGGGAGTTGCTTTTCTTCCCTAATCTCATTTCCTCTCTCCTGAATGCAGTTATTCGAGCTCCTTGGCAAGGATTAAATTTATCCTTTTGATATTTTCATGTCCTACAGCAACATAATTAAGATGGTATTGCTATATTCATGGTTTCTTCAGTGGAAAATTCACCATGATCTTGAACAGTGTGTGTGGGTTGACTTCATTCAGGGAATTTAAATTGGATCCATTTCACGTAACTGCATATGGCAAATAATTCAATGTAAAAATAAACATCTTGTCCATGTAAATACTACTCATTTTAACTGACTCTTTTTTTTCCCCCATGTTTCTTTAGAGCAATTACTGCCTGTCAAGTTGTTGTATATATATTTCCTGCTGTCTTGGGAAAAAAGCCCTGTGTATTTCTTGGCTTTAGTTTCCATTGCACTTTTAGCAGGGAAGAGTCTCTACACATTGCAGTTGTAGATAAGGAGTAGCAATCAAGTGAAAATACATTCTATAATTCAGATTCATTAATAAAGTCAGATTGGCAGTATGCAGTGCTCATTTGAAAAACTATAAGTTTTGAAATTTAATGGGGAGTTATTGACCAGTATTGTTCCTTCTTTAAAACATCAGAGAAATGCACACCAAGGAAAATAATTGCAGAGTCCATGTGAATAACTGTACACTATGAAAATAACTAGTGTGAAACAGACACCCAGGGCTTGTCAGTAGGAAATAGTGCCAAAAATTCAGAACTAGGTGCAAAACCAAGCAAAACACCACAACCTTCTGAAATTGCTACATTATTCTCTTTTATAGAAGTTTTGCCACTGCTTAACTACTAATGATCTTCCTGGCTTATAAATACAGAAATTACCTTTTGACTTTGCAAGTATCCTGATCCATGGAACAAACAGAACCACAGGTGGTCCAGCAGAGCCATATTTGTGGTTTCAGCTGTGCTCTTGCCCTGTGCCAATAGGGTAGGCCCTTTTTCCTCCCCCAGTTATTTTTTTCTTAGTGAGTATCACAGCTGAGAATTAATTCAGCATGGCTAGATTTTGTCTGTATTTTTGATGGAAAGAGCATTTATGCATTAAGGAAAAGTATCTTTTTCAGTGCAATACCTAATAGATTTCTTAAAAAAGGATCTTTCTTCCTTGTGCTGTGCTACAGAGATTATAGGAGTAAGTGTAAAATGGATTTATTCCCCTTGCAATCAGACTTGTCAGTTAAGATCCAAAACCAGAGGGTCATTTATAAATTTCAATGTTGTTCATATTCTACTTATGGTCTTAATAAATATGAATCTGTAGGATGCTATGTCAGAGCAAAGATGGATCTTCTGAAAGAGGCTGATCATCAGAAAGTAGGAACAACTTAGTAGCTCTTGGAATTTGTGGACAAATCTGAGTAGAGACATCTTTGCCCTACCTAGCTATCACATATAAAATGTCTGAGACACTGTAATTAAAGCCCAGAGGAAAGGAAAGAGATCTGGAATAGTGAGATCCACAAAATTCAGAGTCCCATAGTGAGTGAAAAATGACCAGGAAGATTATTTTCTGGTTATAAAGAAAGTAATTTACAAGAGTTAAAGGCCATAGGATAATTCCCATTATGTCTAGATGATTAGGTACACATTCCAACACATCATGAAAGCATCTGTCAGTGTCACCAGGAAGTACATAACATATTCTTGCAGTGAAATGTGTAAATGTATAGCTAGTCAGGCAGTGACTTCAGTGGAGCTGAAGGAACAAG
Source organism: Notiomystis cincta (assembly GCA_013398075.1). NCBI lineage: Eukaryota > Metazoa > Chordata > Aves > Passeriformes > Notiomystidae > Notiomystis > Notiomystis cincta. The sequence goes on along the minus strand of VZRX01022160.1, from coordinate 275,818 downwards.
CTCATGTTTGGAATGTGATCATTTTGCTCTGTAAATAAACAAATACCATATTTCACAGCTGCAGAAAACAGATCACTGCAGGAGTGTGAACATTTCTTCCCCCACATATATTAATGCATGTGTGTTTCAGGAGCACTACTCAGTGAGGACTCATTCTGGAACTACAACAATCAGTAGCCCAACCTAACAAAGCACATCTGAACAGTGTTTCTCTACAGAAGCATCTGCTAACTGAGGATGCCTCTGTTCACATGTAGACCTAAAATTACATGATTGCTTGTATTAGGAAAGAAAGAGGGCAACAATGGAAAATCCTGAATTTTATAATGAACAAATGCAACTGAAAGAAAAATAAAGTTCTAAGCTTTAAAAAGACCCCTGAAAATCTATAGCCAACAGCAGTCTTCTCAAAAAGTTCTCAGTTGAAGGGCAGAGAGCAAGAATTCAGTGCCTTTGGAAGTAGAGGGGAGATAAGAACCTGCAGAATAAAACATGGTGTGAATATTTACAGTTGAAAATTTTCTTTCAGAAAAACTGTTTTAGCCATCTCACACTGCATATGTCTCTTCCCTTTGCCTCCCTTCTGTCTATCACATAAATATCAGATGTAAATTTGGGAGCCAAGCCAGCTATGAAGTACATGTATGTGTCACAGGGTTAATTACCATAACTGATATATAAATTAGGTAAAACCAAACTTCTTCTAGCACACATATAGAACAAGCTGGGTGCAGGCAAACATACTGCAAATGAAATGCACTCAGGATATACTTGCTGCAGCCTTTTGACAATATCCCTAATTTTCCCAGCCTTTGTGTTTCTTTGAAGTGGATTAATTTGTTTTTCACTTGTTTAATTCTCTTTAAGATTGACTGGGATGTGCTGGGGTTTTATATACATATATATTTTCAGACTGAAACATTCTTGTCTGAGACTCTTCTTCAATGTAAAATAAAATTGCCCAGTAACTCATCTTTGTAATTTTCTTTCTGCAGGAATACTTAGTGAACCATTTAATTTCAAACATTTTACATCTATTAAATACTTATATAGGAGATGCTTTGGTGCTTCAAAAACTTGGATTTTTCATGTTCATAGTGTAGTGGCTCTCTTACCTAAATCAGGCTTTCTGGCTCAGTTATGTCATACATGATGTATTACTGTCTGCATCCTTTCTCATCCCACCTCAGAGCATCACAAAAGAGGAACTTTGATCAGGGACTATGGCTCTGAGAAGAAGAGGGGCAAAGAAACAATCTTACAACAGCTCAAGTGGTAGAGCTTCATTTCGAGGAGAGAAAATAAGCCAAATTTTCTGCTTTCCCCTAAGTTAGATGTTGTGTCAGAAAGCTTTGTCTTGTGTCATATTTATTTGGAGAGAAATAACAACATTTTAGAATTTCAAGAAGGTCTGAAGTTTTCATTTTGCTTTAAAATTTAATAAAATAAATAAGAAAAAGATGAGACTTTGCTGGACAGCTGGCGTTATGAAAATTAGATATATGCTCTATTTCACTGACTACAATTGAACCACTTGTTTCCTTCACGTTTCAAGTATGCCTAAGTGTTTTTGGATTGAATCCAGGGGTAAATGTCCTTTCTCAAATCTTGTAATGCAGAAATAAGAAAAGTCTAGTAAATTTGATTATGACTGCATGGGGAAAAAGGAAGCCAGGAGAACTATTGTAAAATCTCACTGAGTATGCAGAGACATGGAGACCAAGCAGAAACATTCCTCTGGAACAGGCTTCATGCTTGTGTGACCCAGATTTCTATGCTCTCTTCCTCTGGCACAGGAACTTCTTGAGGTGTTTGATATTCTGTATTAAAGGTTTAAATTTGCTGTTGGGATGTTGGCTTGCAGATAGGACACTGCAAAGTAAGGACTGCTTCTCTCTAGTGCTGCATTGTAGTCCAGAGCACAGGATTTTATTGCTGGAATCATTTGGAGCAATGCACCTGTCAGTGCTGTTTCTGCCCAGTGCCTGAGGAAGACAGATTGCTAACAAGTTTTCTTCACCTGTACTTGTTCACTTGATTCCTCAGGTGTCCAACTGCCCAGGACACCCCAGACTGTCCCTAGGAGCTCCTGTTTGCATTCCACCCATTTCTGCAACAGTGCAGTAATGGAGTGCTCAGCTCACAACCTGAAGGCTGGGTAAAACCTGGCCTGTAAAAAGCTAAGGCTGAGAAAGCTGCTGAGATGAAGCAGTGAGAAACAGACTCAGAAATCAGTAAGAACATGGAGTAATCTGTCCATGTACAGGACAAGAGGAGGCTTGAACCTGTACAAGGTCAATGATGTGCTGCTCCTCTTTTGAGTGGGGCTCCTGGTGGGAAAGGTGGTGGTTTTCAGAAGTAAAAACCCCAGGTTCAGCAATCACTGTTTGGAAGAGTTTTATATCTCAGTGTAGTCTTGTGGCATCTTGGAAAAGCTCCCTTATCCTGGAGTTAATTACACCTGAAGTTTGATATGAAGACACAAATAACAGACATTTTGGTTAAACTGTTGTGGTGGTTTTTGGGCTGTTCTTCAGTATTTGGTTATTTAGTCAAGGTCCCTGAAGCTTTGAAGTGCTGAGATCTTGCTTCTGTGTGGAGTCACATTATGAAGTTTGTGGAGCTTGTGCAGCTGCTGGGAAGTGCTGGTCTCTGACTAATAACACACAGTGACAGTGTGGGTCTGGAGGGGATCTGTCAGGGAAATAAAGCTCATCTAACTACGGGTATCTTATTAAGCACATCTTGCATGAATGCTTAGTGCCGTAACTTCTGATGGGATCTGTGTGAAACCCAATCAAGATGGGCATGTAATAGCCCCAGATAAAGACATTGTGGTGCTCAGAAAGCAATGAGGGAGGCTCTTAACGTCTGTGTTCTTGTCTGCAGCTCCAAATAGGTTACCAGCCTTAATTTGCCAAAGAATGGAAGGTCAAAAGAACTCTAGAATTTTAAAAGCCTTTTTCAGGAGCGGGGGAGAAGTGACGCTTCTTCTATGGTGTGTAAAGGAAAGTATATTTGAAGTGAAGTAATTCAGAAACTGTGGCCCTTGCCAAACAGTGGGAAAGATTTTTGACTAAGCTTAATCTGTGAAGAGGCTGGGTAACAGAGACAGTTTCCCTTGGGTTTGGGAAGCCAAAGCAGGACTGAAGTCACTACAGGGACCGACTGAGATGTGCAGGAGCAGTGCTCTTTATCTGTGCTCTCTTTCTGCTCTCACTGCTCTTAAGGAAGGCAGCAGCACTTTGAGAGCAGTGCCACCACGGCAGCTCTCAAGGAACGAGGCACAGCCTCAGGAATGTACACGTTTCAAGGAACAAATGCATCTGTCCTGGTGCTGTAGCTTTGTCCCCTCATTAAAAGATAATGCTCTTTAATCATGAATTGGCAGTTGGTGTTCCTGGGCATGTGAATCTCTGAAGGAATCAAGGAGAGTGGATGCTCATCTGGGTCTGTCCTGCCTTAAATTCTTTCTTCTCATCTCTAATCTCAAAAGAATCCAATACAAGCAAAAACCCCTAACCCAAACTCCTCCTTTCATGCTGAGCTACTGTGTTAGTGACACAGTCACTCAAGGCAATACACACCAAGGCACAGCTGAGGTGGGGAAGAGGCATTTGCTTATTTTGTGAAATAATTCAAAACTCCTAGCTGATCTGAGTTTGAACAGAATGGTACCTCAGTAGACACTGGCAGTGGATTTATGATGGCTACAAAGCAGGGAATTCACAAGCTGTGACCAAAGCTTTGTTACAGAGCTCTGTGCTTAAGGTTAACATGAGGCAATTTTCCTCTTTGTGCTGCAGGGTTTGTAAATTTATATTGTACCAAACACAGGAAAGTTCTATTTCTTTTTGACAGCATGCTATGCACTTGGAATTCTGACTGTACCTTGATTTTGTCTGCTGCAGTGATTCCATGTTCCTCTTATGAAATGTTTAAATAATAAAATGCATTTTTAATATTTAACTTTTTCAGGCTGTTTTCCTTAATTACTTAGAGTCTAGGGGCTTTTTGAATGTTTGCAACAAGTTGGACAAACAGCAGATACTTCTTTGCCCATGAGTATACTTTTTCTTTTTT
>VZRX01022160.1:256684-271705 GCA_013398075.1 Notiomystis cincta | reverse complement strand
GTGCACATACCAGAGCCCAAAGAGGCTTCAAATGTATAGTGCTGCAAACAAAAACAGCAGGAGCATGGACTTGCAGAGTATATGTCACTGAAAAAGATGGGTGTCAAAAATAATGAGGCAAGCTAAGAAGCTATTCTGTTTGCTGCCCCAAGAAAAAGAGGAAATTATGCCTATTAGCTAAAGGAATTGGAATAGAAATAAGGTGAATTATGAAAGTCTCAACTGTAATAAAAGTTAGTAAGACAATAAGTGAGCTGCATCAGTAGTGAGAGAATTTTTGCAGTATTTATTAGTAAAAAGGAAGTCACAAAGATTAAAAGATAAACAACTAGTTTAGGGAGCAAGGAGCATCTGAATTTGTTTATTGCAGTAGAAAGTCATTAAGCAATGGGAAAAAAAGTATGTCCATGAAACAAGTTGTGAGGTGGGTTTTTTTCACCTTTTTTTTTTTTCTTCTTTTCCTCTTATTATTTCAGCTGAAATGTCACAGTGTAATTAGGTTAATTTTCTTCTGAGAAGTCAGGGAAGGACTGATTTATGTAGTTGTCGTTGCACTTGGAACCTAAAGTGAGTGCTTGTTAGTCCAGTCCTTGGTAGTTAATTTGTGAGTTGAAGATAGTCCCATCGTGGTGGAAATGTGGAAAAATATCTGTCTGGCTCCTGTAGCTGTTTAGCTGGGTAAATGGAAAGCCAGGGAGCTACTAATACTTCCTCACTTAAGTTTTCACTTAAGTCATTCTTATTCTAGCTGTAACTTCTTTAGCTTCAGCAGGATTGCTCATTGCTTAGTGTTTTTTGTTGGTGCCCCAAGGCAGGATTTTTCTGAAGGGCCATGTGTGCTGTTTAGGGGGGCACATGTGGTGATACAGATCTGTGCCATCAGCAGATCTCTCACTGTTTTACACGTGCCTTTGACCTGCTGCAGCTGCAGTTTGGTCCCAAAGCATCCACACGAGCTAACAGATGGAGACTTGTGTCTGATGGGATCAAACCAGGTTATTGAAGGCTGAAAGGAATCCAGACCACAGAGTCAGGATGAGGACTTCTAGTGAGGAAGTAGAAGGTGGGCAGGGAAATGTAGGAACTATTTCGAAAGGGATAGAACAATGATGTTTCCTGCCTCCAACAGAGCTACTCACTAAAGTACTTATTGCTTCTTGAGCCAATTGCTTTAAACAGTGTGCAGCCCTTTGAATGCTTGCTCTTTGAGAGAAGCCATTGGTTATTGTGTGTATTGAGTGCTTGTCCTAAGCAAAATATCTGTTCCTTCACATTAATTATTAATTAATCCAGGATACACTGAGAAAGAAAATCACCAGCTAGTCCTCCAAAGTAAAAGACAGATGGTACGTGGAGCAGCATCTTCTTTCTATTTCAGTAGAAGGTGTGTGCTTCCCTCCTCCCCAACTTTAGATCTGGTTGAGTATAACTTGCATTTATTACTTCCAAACTGGGTTACTACAGCAGGCCAGGCCCTCAGCTCAGAGAATTGTTGTGTACATCCCATTACTGTTTCATATATTTCAAATCCTTCAGTCTCAAAGTGTGTTGATGGGACAAGGGACATACAGCAGAGCCTTGCTTCATTTGTGACTGACTGGCAATATCCTGTTCCCAGAGAGCTTGGGTGTTCATCAAAAGATCTACAGAGAATACAGTCTTTGTGTAACAAAGGTAAGATGGGATCAAACCCCATCACACTGATACAGAATTATGAACTTGCAAAGGGAAAGGAGATGCAAAGGGGAAAATCACTTGTGAAATCCTCAAAGCACAATAGTCTGTAATTCTGAACTGCTGTAGTTAGGGTTTAGATGCTGTTGTAGTGTGAGATGCTCTGAAATACTGAAGGTGCAACTCAGGACTTGCAAAACAATATTAAGTAAATTTTATGGTAATCCATGTTTAAACATTTAAAATTATAGTAGCTGACTCTTAAAAAAGAGGGAGTCTTCTTCCAAAACCTTTAAACAGGTATCACTTCTGTAATGCTTCTCTAACGTGATGAAGCAGAGTTATCACTCTGCCTTTGTATTATGCAGGACAATGCCTCAAGAGAAAATGCAAAATTTCAATATACATAAAAAACCTGCATTCTTCCTCTCCCTCTACTACAGAGAAGAACCCACTTCTTTTTAGTGTGTTGAAGTCTGTCTGGGCCTAGTCTCAGAAGCTGTTACAACTGTTACCTTATTGTGTGTGCCTTAAACTTCTTATTTTTAAAGTGCTTTTGGAACCAGTTTCAAATTGGTGACAGCCTCCACAGTTGAGTCGTGAGGTTTTGGGTTGTGTTTTTTTCACCAATCTAGAGAAAGGCAAAGTTCTTTTTCTGTTTGCTTTATAAATGATTTGCATTATAGTTACTAGGGAATTGGCAGTGAGGAGAAAAAGTTTGGTTTCCTATGTCAATAACAACTTCTCTGAGTGTTGCACAAGTGGCTTGCATATCTTACAAAATGAAATGAAACCTTTTGGAAAACAGTTTTCATGGTCATAAAGCATCATTGAGAAATCAGCTTCTGCCCAGTTTAAAATATTCCAGCGTCCTGTTTATCATCATGTATGTTGTTGTTCATATGCTTCATCTTGCAATAAGCTCCTCTTGAAAAAGGTGTTTTATTCTGGAACTGCCTGTGCATCTCCTCCACCTTCCAGTCCTGGGTGATGTCTTTTTGCAGTTTCTTTCCCAAAGGCTGGGTGCTTGTGAAGAGGATACGATATTCAGTCAGTCTGGTGCCTTTGGTCTGCAAGGATAAAGCTCAGATGGTTCCTATTTTACTTGTTCCTTATTGCCCTGCCCTTGTCAAAGGAGGTGTAGATGCTCCAAAAGGTGGAAATCAAGTAGTGAAGGAAAGCTCAGACTATTTTTGTTGAGTGCATGCAAGCTTCAAAGGTGAAAACTGTATTTGAGGGGAAACTAAAAGGACTGGTTCCCTTGAATTCTATTTTCTGTTCATAGATTTTTAACAGAAAACACATGCTCTCTGAATTATGCAGAAGAAAATCTGCTGTGCTGGACACTCCTGTTCCTACATTGACCGTAGCAGAACCGCTTGTGTTTCTGTAATAGAGTTGCTCAATATCTGCAAAAGAAGTCAAGCATGTTTTCAAGGAGCTTAACTTCTCCCTTCTATAGGAACCAGCTGCTGAAACAAATAATAAACATTCACACAGCCCCTCTTTTGAAAGCCTGACAGCTGTAGGTGCCCACATTCTGCCATGTTCATTCCTGTCATGTTTAACTACATTAGGACCTGTAAATTTAGTCCTAAATAATTCAGAACAGCCATTATGTTCACTCAGAGCTGGGCCTGAGCCCAATACAGTGTGGCTGAGGGTCTCTCAAGCTCACAGCTCCTGCTGTCTCTGAACAGCAGGAGGAGTCTTAAGTGGAAGCAGGACTGGCAGTCGAGGAAAGCAAAGCCATCTTGTACTGTGTCCACCATCTACAACCCAGATATTTTTGGGGTGTGTTTAGGAGTTTCTGTTGGGAGATTGTCCAGCTGGGCTGAGCCAGGAGCTCAGCAGCTTTGTGGCTCTGAGCTGGGTAAGTTGGTAGCTTTCTGTCTCCAGGGCTGTTCTGTAGAAGTGTCTCTTCAGTCTGACTCAGGGTCTGCAGCGTGGACAAGGAAGCTGCACATCCCTGTACCAATTTATGACTCTTAGAAGAACAGTAGAGAAAGGAAGCAATTTTCAATTAAAATCTTTGCAGGTTTATTTTTGTTTGTTTGTTTTTAATTAACACCCATCAAAAATAGATATATCAAAATAACATCTCTGAAAGATAATGGTATTTTTTTTGTCAGAGTCACTATTGCTTCTTCAAAGTTATTCATGTAAATGAATTTTTTATTTTAAATTCTCTCTCTCCTGCAACTTTCTTGGCCTTAAACTTTAGGCTGAAGTCTTTTACAACTTAAGATTTCCTTTACAATTAAAAAAATTTAGACTGGCATGGGAAGAAAAATCATAATGAATGTTCTGGGTTTAGGAGGTATATCTGTGGATGCCATCTTGGAAAGGTGTATATTTCTGGGGAGGGAAGTGCAAAATTACTGAAAAACCTCTCCTGAATTTCAGCCATGGTGGACCGTAATTTTTTTTTTCCTCTTACTGTATCTAGTTTTTAGACATGTTGGAATTTAGAATTGAAGGGATATAAGAAAGCATTTAGTCATGTAAAAATGTGTCATCCTTTTTGAAAAATATTTCGATCCTGAAAAATCAAAAAAAAACCCCTCTTAAATTTTCATGTTTTATCTGACAATTAAGCTAGGAGAGGAATATCAGTCATTCCTCTTACGTATTTGTGAGTATGTGCTGCTTAATGATATTTTTGGTATTTTTTTTCAGATGAAACAGGATATGTCATAAGCCCTACTAAAATAACCTCCTAGCATGAAAAGAGGTTTTGTTTTACATTAGTCTGCTGCTTGTCATGTAATCATCTGAAAATGCAGAGAGGAGGGAAGGATTTTTGAAAACTCAGCTACTTAGCCTTCCTGTGATGAAAGACATCTTAATTTACTTCTAAATGACAGAGAAGGGTGTATGGTTGTTGAGGTTTTTTTAATAAATAAAATATTTTAAAAAACATCCTGTTGATGCCATTTGCCATCATCAAGGGGCGTGCTGGAAGGGAGGGGCTCAAACATCTGGGTTAGAGAGAAGCAAAGTATCAACACTGGTGAGGTTTGCAGCCCCCTTTGTTTTTTCCCAAAGGCCAGGGCCTTGCAGAGCAAGGTTCAGCTCTAGCTGAAGGCACTTTGGTGTGACTGTGCTGCAAGGGAGGGACTCTGTTCTGCATGGCTGTTCTGGGAACTCCTGGCAAGGTTTGGGGTCTTTTGTTTGGTTTTTTAATTGCTTGTTTTGTACAGTTTTGGGTTTTTGCTTGGTTTTTTTTCTCTGAAATGAAAGGTCGTCTTTTGCGTACAAGTTCTACTTTATCTGAACCTGCAGCTTCCAGGTTTTTCTGGAAAGCATGGCTATTTTGGCCTGTAATTCAGGAGAACCTATCTTGTTTTGGGTTTTGTGTGGGGTTGGTTTGTTTGTTTGTTTTTTTTTTTTTTTACACTCACTCAAAGTCCCTGGAATCATTGAACTGGTTGTGCCTGTTTGGTCTGTCTGGTGACACAGAGCTTTGGTGAGAACACCACCTTCAACTTGTGCTCACTTAGGAGCAGCTTTTCATCGTGTTTCATGCTTTAGGCTTTCCACTGTAGAGTCCTGTGCTTGGTGGGAACTGTTTGCTGTGGATGATATTAGCAATGGAAACCAAAACTGTCCTTGGATCATGATATAATTGCCTGCCTTTATAATTTTGAACCATCACCTATTAAATGACTGAGGAGAGCTGGTTTCACACCTGTGCAGTAGTATAGAAGAGCACCAAATTTCCTGAAACTTTATATGTGTGATAGAAATAAAGCTTTTATTTAGACCAGCCAGTATAGCCCATATTGAGTAGTTGATTTATGTGCTCCCAGGTTAAAAGAACACTGGGACTGTAAATGCTGTCCTCATGGTAGAAGCACAAAAGATCAAGAAAAGGGTAGACTGAGGCCCTCAGAATTTTATTTCAGTGTTCAGAAAAGTAGTTGACACCATAAATACTTGTACCAAGCAGCTCTGTAATTGGGTCATTATTTACCTATGCCAGGCACAAGTCTGAATGAGTCCAACACGTTAGCAGCTGCTGAACTGCACACGGGGCATGGATTACATTACACGCCCTGTTGTTCAGCTTAAAATTAACATGCCATAATCCTCATTAAAACATCATATGTGATATTTCATTGTGGTTATTACACAGTTATCATTAAGGCAAATTGTATTACTGAGTTACATTTAATAATGCAGTGCACTGTAGCAGTTGCATATATTTCAATTAGAAAGTAGATTATGCCTGTAGGACAGTTTAGCATTTTCTTTCAGCCTGCAAGAAATTAAAGAAAAAAATTTTTTTTTTTTGTTGCTTTGTAAAAGTTGTGGATTAGTTCAGACTTTTACTCTCTTTCATGCATCTTTCCCTTCTCAGGCACTGTCTTTTAGCTTTGAGACTGAGTGTCATGGTGAAGGTGCAAATAACGTCAGCAGGAGAAGCTCTGACTACCTTTTACCTTTTTCTCTAAGCATGTAGAGAAATTAATTTTCACTGCAGCCAATTGCTCTCCTTCTACCAGCTTAAAATTTACCATAGCTCTAAAAATTTAAATTTAGTGTGTTGTATTCTTATCTTAGAGGAACCTTGAGCTTCTTTTTGCTGAGGAATTGGCTTGATAACGTCGTCATCCTCCCCTCCTGAATATCACCTGGGATTTGATTAAGAAAAATTTTCCTCAGTGCTGCTGTCCTCAAATGTTGCTGATCTAAAATGTCAGACAGGTTTAATTCTGGTCTGCTGCTGTTTTCAGCATTTATCCTCAGCCTGGCACTGTTGTGCCCTTCAATATGAATCTCCCACAAAATATGTGAATTGTCTGTAGAATTTGTACATCAGCATCTTTTACATGAACAACAACAGCTGCATTAAATAGAATGCAGACCCATGCTTAGGGGTTCAGGTGGTTTCATTTTTTCCCTGCTATTATGGAAATGCTTTTGTTTTACAGAAATTACAGCTGTAATAAAAGCTGGATTTAATTCCAGTTATGAAGACTGGAGCAAAGTGTTTGTGGACTTGCATTCCAGTTGAGATGCAAGTGCAGGGTAGCTGCTTCTCAATATGTGTCTTGGCTGCAGATAGTTTGCTAGCATTCAAATGACAGGGCTATGAGATAGGTGTTCAATAGTGTAAGTGAGCTGAAGTTGTATTCATGCATCTTGTGGGTAACAAATAGCATTTATGTGAAAAGAAAAGGGCTCTTGATATATTCTCAAATTCTGTTATTGCAAACTAAAGGTCACATAATTTAATTCTTACTTTCTCAATTTATACCAAAGTAACCTAAGTGCACCCTGGGTAGAAAGAAAGGGCCAGTTTGGGTCTCCAAATTTTGAGTGTACTCTGCTGAGTAAGAAAATGTGCACAAAAGAACTGGTGAGTTTAAAGGATACAGTCAGTTTTCACTTTAGTTTTCAATCAGAGAAAACATACTCCATAGAAGACTAAGAGTCTGTAGAAACTGTCTTTGATAAGCATAAAATCACTAGAGAAAATTTCTAGACAGCTCTAGGAATGCAGAAAAGTGGTCTTAGCTTCCATTTGCTAGTATTATACCTGAACAGAATTAAGGGAATCAGATACAAAAAAGGAAAAAAAAAAAAAAAAGGTAACTTTAGTATTATTGACTTGAAGTGTTGTGTGGAAATTAATAATGTTTTTGCAATATCCTCTACTGTCTCATTCATCGTTCAGGACTTGTCCTTATTTGCTTGCTGAACATGAAATAAAAATAAATCCTTCCTAAATATGTCAAATAACTCTTTGGGCTGAAGTAACTGGCGTGAGGATGAAAATATGCCAGTCTGGGTTCCCAGCAACACAGCTTGTCTTTGGAGGAGATGTGGAGATATATTGATATTTTTCATGGGATTCACACTATTATTAGGAAGAACAGAAATATCATTTAAAATTAGGTAAAAAACATATTCAGAAGAATTAAATATATACTTTACTGTATACTCTTGCTATTTCTAGCTTCATTCAGCTTGGGTGATTCAAGGTCCTGGTTGAAACTGGAAATACAATGCAATACAATTATTGTACAATATCACGACAGAATGTCTTCTTTCTACAGGGTGAGCTGATACGAGAAGCTGCAGACTTCTAATTTGTTTGCCTCTGCATAACTTATTGATAAACAGAAGAAATTAAAAGCCTCAAGTCATATTTCTCACTGCAGAGGTGAATTGCAGTCTGGAAGAAAGTGCAGCCATGTTTCTGTTGATGAATACCATACATATTTATTAGTCCTCACTTAAAAGATTACTGAAATCACTATCATGCATGTAAAGTTAGCAGAGAATTTTACTAATATGAAAATATAAAATCTATTGACTTTCAGGTGCTTGTGCTTGTAACACTTGCAAAAATGGTAAAGTATTTTGAAACACCACCTTCTGCAGATCTTGGTAGTGAGTGACAATAGAAGTTGAGATACCATTTTGATTCTGATAATCTAAGACCAGCTAAGCATAGGAGAAGATTTTCTGTCCTAATTTGTTTGAAGGCAGGAATGCTTCAATTTCCTTTCACTAAAACCCTCCTAAAACCTTCATGGCTTTTGAAGGATTAACAGAACTTTAGTGCATCTATGATAAATTTGATTTTTAGATTTCAGCAGCTGGTACTTTACCTCAGACTGACTGTGTTCATCTTTCCTCCCTGCAGACATGCATATTATAGACTATTCATTTTAAGTTCTTCATTCAGGTCAGGTAGATCTTGGTAGAGAAATGAAAATGTAATCTTTTTGTTGTTGTTCCTACTGTGATTTTTAGAGAACACATGCTTTCAGCTGTTTGGATGAAAATGTTTTCTGCAGCAATTAAGTAGAAAAGAAAGGTGATTTAAAAACAAAATTAAATTTCTTGTATCCAAAGGTATCTTTAAAACTAATCAATAATGATAACTAATATTACTCTTATTCCTTTTATCCAAACTATGCCTTTAAACCAATTCATAACTTAATGACTTGTACACTGGAGACTGAAAATAGGGATAATTCAGAGTTGACACTAGTCTGTATCCCATCTTCACCCTGGGAAACCCCTAAGGAGTTAATTAAGACATCTCTGCAGTTCCTTGGCCCAAAAGCTGGATGAAAAGATCTCCAGGGTGATGAAGACACTGAAGTGTTTTCAGGAATAAGTCCTTAAAGCTCGAATCTTGCTGTAGCTGGTGTTGACATGCACAAGCAAAATTTAATATAATATGGTGTTACTTCACATTTTTTTGGAGAAGTGGTGATGTCTTCAGAGGCTGGTGAGTGGCAAATGAGGAGGTGAGAATAGAAAAGCTGTGAGCTGAGGAAAGCCCTTGCTGACTGGCAGATGCAGGAAGGCCACCCTTCTCAAAAGCCCTCTGCTTGCTCATGTTGGTGCTAAGCCTCTCTCTGCAGAGAGCAGGTGAATTTATGCAAGCTTTAACCCTTCCACGTAGCAATCCCTGTTAGAAACTGCCTTGCTACTTCTTCAGCCAACTACAAGATCTCCTGGGCAAAGGTGAGGGTTGAAACTGCCTTTAGCTTCTCTTCTCTACTGTGCTCCACATTTTCCAACATGAATGAAGAGGAGTGTTCCTGCAGAAGAATTCGTGACCCTTTGTATCATTTGCCCTGCAGACTTCATTGCTCAGGCTTTGCTTTTTCCCTGCTGCGAGGAGAGACCCGGAGCCCCTCTGCAGCCAGGGGTGCCAGGGCTGTGTCACCCAAGACTTCAGACCCAGGAGGCTTCAGCCGGCATTTCACAAAGATTTATCCTGGCCCTTCGGGACGTTGGCACCTTTTGTTTATTTAAAGAAATGCAGGAGCTGTTGATTATAGCACCTTTAATAGCTGTGAATGTGTTTCCGAGTTTCCCTACTTCTCTGTAGCAGCCTGGAAGTGCTCTGCAGTGAGCTCGCTCCCTGCCTGCAGCCGCTGCGGGCTCTGATTGCTCTCATTATCTGTGGGAAGCTCCACTTCGCCCCTCAGTGTTCGCTGTGAAAATATTCACCGCTGTGTTGACAGTGATGTAGTACACCTAATTCCTTGCTCAGACCTAAAGAAGGGTTTCTTTTGTGCAATGATACTCTTTTTAAAAGATATGAAATAAGGTAACTACCCCAGTGTACAAATCTAAATCAACTGCTTTCTTTTTCCTTTCCTTTCCTTTCCTTTCCTTTCCTTTCCTTTCCTTTCCTTTCCTTTCCTTTCCTTTCCTTTCCTTTCCTTTCCGTTCCGTTCCGTTCCGTTCCGTTCCGTTCCGTCTTAAGCTAAAATAAGCTCTAAAATAATTGAGATCCGTGTTACAATTTAGTAGAAATATCTGTGGTGGCAAATACATTTTAAGCTTGAAGGAGTGAGAGAGAGGGCAGAATTTCCTGCGTGTGCAGTAACTTTCAGTAGTGTCAAGAGGCAGATTCTTTTTTATTTCTTTTATAGCTATAGGTAATACCTGATGTGCAGAGGTAAATCAGCAAAGGCAGCCTTCATTATGACAAGCTGATTTGCCAGGGTCTATAGGTGAGTTTGATGGATATAAAGGGTTCTATCTGTTGCTTCAGTGAGTAAGTTTTTTCAGTGAGGAAATTGGGTTTTCTGTTCTCCTACTCGATGCCGGAATAAATTAAAGCAGTGACCAAACAAAAAAACATGCCACAGTTTTCCCCACAGGTATTTTGGGACGAATAGCTCTTGCTCTTTTCTGAAAGAAGAACTATTACAAAAAAAGAAATATGGTGCACAGCACTGTAGAAGAATTTTCGGACATAAATGTGGTCTCTTCAATATAGGACCACAGTAAAAGTGCTGCTTCTGATGATGTTATCACCCAGTCATTTGATTTGGGGAATGAATTCTTCCAGAAAAATATTAACTGGGGTAACTGCCTTTTGAAATGCCTCTGTTTCTAAAAGTGGGTAGAAAATAGCAATGAAAGGAGGTAGCAAAGCCCAGGAAAAATATTGTATCATATATTCCAAGAGTGGGTTTTTTTCTTCCCCCACCCCCTCACATTTAAGGCTGCAGAGGAATTTTTCTATCACATTTCAGTTTAAAATTAAATATTCCCAAAGTAATAAACTGACCTTCAAACGAAAGAAAACTGAGTAAGGATGTAGATTTCATAGGCTTTTTTGTAGGGAAATGAAGGGCAAATTCCCACTCTTTTGAGGCTGCTCTTATGAGAAGTCAGAAAGCTACAGACAGGATACATGGAGCTCACCAGTAAGCCTGAAGGTAACAGGACATGTTTATCTGAGTGCCAAGGGCACTGGCATGCACTGGTTACTAATGCATGGCTTTTCCTGCTTTTCCTTAGAGTTCATCTCCTGAGCTTGTCCTTGCACGAGCCACGTCCTTCAGGGCACAGCGCTCAGCCTCAAGGAACTAAAAAAGTTTGACAGGTGGAAAAAGAGGTGTATTTTCCCCTCAAGAGCGATATTCATTGGCACTTCAACACCTTCCTGGTTTCCTAATAGTAGCAGCTATAGAGTTTCTATTTCCAGTACTGCTTGGAAGACTCCTGGGATGAACCTGAATGATCTGCATTTTGTTCACATTCCCTGAGGCGTTGCTTTCCCTGAGCCTACCCAAATGTAAATATAAAGACTGGGCCTGACATCTCCTTCACAACTATTACCAGTTTTTCCTGTTGTAGAGTAAGTATGATGTACTCAGTGTAGGCAGGACTGTGTTGTGTTTAACTTTGTATTATGCATCATCCCTGCATCAATTGATAATCACAATGAAGTAGCAATAATATGCTTGGTTTTGAGCCACTGATACAAAACACATGAAAATGGGTCTTATTTACCTTCAGTTGAGGCTTATTCTAAGAAAAGAACTGATTTCTGCATGGGGAAGGGGGTGTGGGGGAACTCTTCACTCAGTGGTATTTGTTCTTTATGTACAGGCTAACTGTATACCTGTGCTCCAGGAAGATGCCAGATCTTAAAACTCTCCTGCCTCTTTCCCTAAGAGCTAATTGCTCTCTCTAGCACTTAGAGGGTTTCCAATAGGTGTTTTTAAGCCCTAAACATGTAGGGAAAATAGTGTAATAGAAAGGAAAGTAAGATCTTATGAAAGGGGAAGGTGATACTTATCTTATGAAACATTCCAGCAAGTAGATTTTAAGTGTTTATACTCTGCAATCATAGATTTCATTCTCTCACATCTGTGAATTTGCAAGCATCAAGTTGAGCACATCCAAGTGGACTTGTTGCAGAGAATAAAGGACACAAGTTGACAATGCCTCATCACGTCTGTGAGGGTACCTCTTGATAATGGTGACAAACTGGTTTCTGGAGAGGTACTTTATGGTGTTCTTAGTCTTCAACTCTAGCATTGTGACCCTTTGTCTCAGAGCCTTCTTGACTACAACTTCTATAAATCTTCTTCTGGCTTGTTGCCTATTTGCTGGTTTTTGACTAATTTTGAATATGGAGTTCTGCCCTGATTTTGTTTAGCAGGAAAGGAGTGGGTATATATGATATGCTGCAACCTTCTTGCCATTGTGGCTTTGTGCTTGTGACAGAAGAAAGGTGTTTGTATTTCTTCTAGAACTGTTGTCCTGGGAATGGGGTCCTGCACTATCAGTGTAGGCTTTTTTTTCTTTTGCTTTGTGCTGCTTTTCAGTGCTTCATACATGCACCAACCTCTTGATAATATTTCTATTACAAAACTGTGTGATGTTTGGGCAAAAGACTTGGTGCTGCTGTGCCCTTTGCTTAGGTTGTATATAGGTAACCTCTTACTGCAAAGTACCTTTTGAAAACTTTATCCTTCTTTTTATTCAAGCACCCAGAATGCTTATTCCTATCAAAAAAGGAAGAGAAACCCATTCAAATGAAAACAGACCCAGAGGCATTTTGGCTGAGCATGCAGTAAGTTGTTGCTTCTGAACATTCTTTTGGGATTGTTAAAGCTTCCTATTGGTAGCATTAAAAAAATCCTTAAATTCAATGTGCAACATTAAAGTATAAACTGGTACAGCCAAACCAGTTACTTTCTTCACTGTGCTAAGCTGTGTTGAACTACACTGGCTGAAAGAGAAGACATTGCTATAAAATTACCCCAAGAGTTTATTGCTAATAGTAATGTACAGAATTTTAACTGTAGTTCTACAGGCAAGAATCTTCTAAGGCAGGGCATAATTTCTGTTTTAATTTAGCCCTCATAACATCTTGACCACTGTACTGGTTTCTGTTTGTTTTCACCAGGGACAATTTTTGCAATATTCCTTGCTTAAGCCTCTGCATGACACTTGTCTCCAAGAGCCAGTGGCTGAAATAGCAGAGCAGTTAAAAATAAGTGAAGGATTCTTGGTGGGGGAGGATGGTGGTGGAAATAGGTGCCATGATATCATTAAACCCCTTTAAACTGTTTTCATTTAAAATTGGAGGTAGAAACGTGTGGGTTGTATAGGCATTTTTTACAAGGCTGGTATAACTCTTGGGGCTATGTGCAATTTGCTGGGAGTGACAGATGATTGATTTTGTGCTAAGAAAAAGTGGCTGGTTGAATTTGTGAACGTTTGAGTTCAAAAGTCCAGAAGTTAGGTGTGTGAAAAAAAACTTTATGATGACAAGTTGCATTTTGGAGAACAAAAAAGTAAAGCAGAGGATGTGTCTACTTATTAATGAGTTCCTGGGCTATGCTTTTTTAGACTTCTTTTTTTTTAAGTAACTTCTGTTCTCTGTGAAAGGTACTAAAATTAAAAAAAAAAAAATATCCTCTGCTACATCTTGCTATTTCTGTGTGAAGAAGCATCACATCTACTGAATACAGGCAAAAAGAAAGATATAAGAAAGATTAATGACCTAGAGTATTTGTTGGTTATGTTTGTAGCCTTTTGCTTTGTTAGGTGAATAGGTGTTTGCATCTTGATGATACTGGATCAAAGGGAAAACTAGAATTTGTAGTTGTTTTAAATATTCTAAAATGTGTGTTTCTTGTTTCTGTTGTGCATATTTTTTTCCTTTTCATTTTTTAAAATCTTAATTCTCAAAATAGGTTGTTTTTTCCTAACTTTCTTATTTAATTTACTTTCTCAATCATATTCCTCATAAAAATGAGATGAAGAGTTGAAAGAAAAAATATTGCTTAAGAGAAGCAGATAATTTATTCATTTCACACTTGGAGAAAATGTGGGGGTTTTGTTTTGTTTGTTTTTGGTTTTTTTTAAAGTAAAATGTGTTGAGTTTTTCCTTTTTTTCTTTTTAGTACTTCTTTGGAAGTGGAGCAGTAATTTAGATGTTGTTGCACTTGTGCAGTTATCTGACCTTTTTATTGATCATAAAATTCTCTAAAGTTCAGTCCAATCCATGGAGTGCTGAGAGAAAACTTCCCTTTGTCTCTGGTGTCCACATCTGCAGTTTTCTGGTCGTTTCTCTGGGTCCCATGGAAGAGTTTCTGAAGGAAGCAGATTGCTTTGTTGGCAGCTGTTCCTCTTCCCAGCTCACTCATTTATTGCCTGTTCTCTGGTCTGTGAGGCTTGCAGAGAACCAATGGGTTCTCTGGGTTAATCATGTGATAATACTCAGAAAATTCTCTGCTGGTGTGCTGCAGTCAGCAGAGTGTCTCAGGTCGTTCGTCTTTTAGAAGACACATCCTTCAATTGAAGCTCATTTCTCAGTTTCCCTCTTCACTTGCCCTTCTACTGATGCTGGCAGATAGCACCACTCTCCATGCTTGGTTCCAGATCCCCTCCTTCCAGAGTTGCAAGGTATTTCAGAGTAAACTTTGCTGGCTTTCCTGGGGCAGAATTGGCATGGCTCACTGGTGGTTTCAGCTTTGTGTGGCAGCAGCACCACGGTGGTTTCTTCTCTGCAAATTTTCCCTCCCTGAAACAGCAACCAAACGTAATAGCTTAATTTTAATATTGAAAATATTTAGCTTAATCCATCTCTTTATGCCCCCTTTTCCTGGCTGTTTGTGAGCAGTAGCCCAGGGTCTGCAGTGCAACGCAGGAATGTCAGTGTCAGGAGATCTTGACTGATACGGATTGGATGAAAGAGGTGGAATGAGGTTCAGAGGGATGTGCATTTTCTCTTTAATTTGAGGGGCTGAATCATGACCACAAGCCCTTTTTCAGCCTTTTTTTTTTTCCCCATTCCCACTTAATCAGTAAAGCTTTACTTTTGTGCATTTATGTAGCACTGCTGTTCAGAGGCTTGGGGGCATCTTTAAATAACACCTTTGTTAGGGTTCTTATGCAGGAAAAGTACAGGAAGGAACATTTTCAGAATTGCCTTTAGGGGAGCTGGATATAGTCAGTGCTGACCCTGCAAATGTGCAGGGATGAAAATAATGGTTGGATTACAGTAATTCACAGTGCAGGAAGGAAGCACAAGATTGCACATTAAAAAAAAAAAAAAAA
>VZRX01022160.1:185180-256451 GCA_013398075.1 Notiomystis cincta | reverse complement strand
CCTCATGCATTAAAAAAATACTATAAATTCTTCCTTGTATTTTTTTTTTTGTTACTTGCTTTTCTCTTAAAGAGACCCACCTATACTCATTAAAAAACCAACAAGCAGGCAAATAAAAAAATGACAAATAATCAATTAAAAAAAACCCACAAAAGAACAAAAACTAAAACAACCCAAATCTCAAATCAGTTTTCCAGCACTTTATACAACAACAGTCTGTTGTGTTTGGTGTAAGAATAGCTATGCAGAGTTGTAGAACCTGAGTTATTCTGGAGGTTAAACAAGGTAACAGTCCCTTCAATCTGCAGAAATCTATACATCTAGATACAGAGCAAGACTATGTAAAGATCCATTAGTAGGAGTTTCTTTCCATGCCACCCACAATTAATAGCCAATTGTGAATAATCCCAAGTATAAATGAACCCTCTGGGATTTGGGCTTGTGTCTTTTTGAGTTGGTAATGAAATGAAGCCTGTCATGAAATGCCTGGATCCAAAAAGTCAGTGGCAGTATTTGGTACATCTAGTTCAGCTCATGAGACCTTCCTTTGCTGTTGATGAAATCACCTGCAGAATCATGAAGAAATGGCCTAAAGGCAAACTTTGAGTGTTTTGTGATGGTTCAGTTGTTAGCAAGTCCAGCAGAAACGAGGGAGTGAACCAGAGGAGGAGTAAAAGATAAAGCAGGTGAGCTCTGGCTGGGAGCACATTGTCATGGAGAGAGAGGTCTGTGCCCTGCACTGTGTCCTTGTGAAGGCACAGCTGGAGGTCCTGGAAGGGCTCGTTCTCTCAGGGGCTTCTCCATGCCAGGGGCAGCAAAGGTGGGCAACAAAGGGACTTTGCTGCAGGGCACTGAGCAAGGGGCTGCCAGTGCTGCTTCCCCAGGAAGGGGGAAAGGATGAGCCAGAAGCAGTCGTGGTGGGGCTTCCTTCTCTGGGGGGGCTTCATGCTGTCCCCTCAGCTTGCACCGTGAAAGCAGCCATTCCCAGATCCTTTGGGAAGAGGGGAGGAGGGAGCTATTGTTCTGCAGACTGTCTTCTCACCAGAGAGCATGCTGAGGTGTGGCTGGGCCACAGAGTGCTTCACAACAACAGGGTGTGAAAGACATTTGAGTTCCAGAGGTTGGTGGGACCTGTGGTTAAATGCGGAAAAAAGGGATGAAGACAGTTGACTATAAATCTTAATAGTCATCTAGAACAGAAGCAACCACCTTCAAATAAAAAAGCTAAGATAAAATAAGAATTTAGTAAAACATGCTCCAGTCCTGGAGAACCTTTAAGAACAATGCAAATGATATTGCTTGGTAAGTTTCACAAAAAAAAAACCCAAAAAATCACCACTTGTCATGTTCAAAAATCAAACTTTGTTTTTAGAGTGTCAGGTTTTTCCAGGTCTGAACTGAAAATAGATTCCAGTCTGTAGTTTGTTTGAGCCAGATGCTAAAATGAGAAAAATAACTTTCCCTTACGTCAAACATGTAAATTGCAGGTCCATTACACAGAGGGGTGAAAATAATAATTCAGACTTCCAGTGTAACATCTTAAAATGAGAAATTAAGAAAAAAATTCAATGAAGGTGTTTGTTTAAAATATATTCTTCAAATGAAAATTCTTTCTAGAATATCTGTGGGATTTAATTATACATTATTCAGATCTCTTCCCCCAAGATACATATATTGAAGGTCTTTCAGACAAGAGTTGGATACTTCTAATTTACTGCAATACTTTTCTATTTTAGTTTACTGTAATACTTTCCTATCTTAATTGTTGATTGAAGCTTTTTCAATATCCAGTCTCCTGAATTATAGAGAGCTATGGTACACCTTATTTTACATGCCATGTTGATGTGAAAGTATAATAATATTTGAGTTTTTAAAAAATAAATGTTAGTGATATTGCATGTAAAAACTTGTGGCATGCATTGGAAAAGAATGGTTAGCAGGATTGGAAATGAACCAGTTCCCAAAATAAAACCAGTTCTAAAATTAGAAAGCTTTTCCTCTTGTACAAATGGCCTATACTTTTATGGGGTATTTGTTGAACTATGCAATGCTACTTGGTTAACAGAAGAAATTGAAACCAAAACTGTTTGCTAGGGGTTTAATACTAACATAAAATATGAAAGTAGAACTTGGAGGCCTAGTCCCTATTTGTGGGATCAAAAGGCACTTCTTCTTAGTGGGGTCTCTGCTATTAAGCAAAGTATTATGATAGTAAAAGTTGCCAGAAATCCATTTTGACTACATAAGGTGTGAAAAACTTGATTATGAATGAGTAAGCACACTCTGGTTGGCATGGAAATACAGAAGCTAATTTAGCACTAGTCATATTTTCATGCTGCAGTGGCTTGACTTATTAGCTATTGCTTTCCCATTAGCTCCCAAATACAACCTTCTCCCTCTGCACTTCCTAAATTACTAAGTTGTGCTGGCAGTAAGAATGCAGTAAAAATGTCCCTTGTTTGAACACAGGTAACTCACCTTCTGGCTTGTATCCTTAGCCCATTGAAATGTAAGGTTTTCAGATTACGTAACTCAGGGCTGGAAAGTAAACAGAACTCCCAAAATACTCTAGATTGTTTCTGTATGCCAAGTCTTCTGAAAAGCTGCTTTTCCTCCAGCTCTGGCTGAATAGGCCTGGTCTGTATGATTTTAATGGAGAAGACTTGAGTTGCACTGATCTGTGCAGAATCAGTGGCTTGGGCACATGGAAGACACAGTGGAGACTGAGCCATAAATACATCTGGCCATAAACTGCAGCTGTGCTTCTCCATCGAGGCTGTAAGGCAGGGTTGGGCACAGGCTTGTAGAGGGAAAGACCTGATGTCTCTCTTAACTGGAAAGAAAATTAAATATTTTGTCTTCATAGCTTATGAAAAGAGAGAATTTCTCCTTTGCAAGAACCATAAATAGTTGGACATATACTATCAAGTAGGTATGTCTCAAGAATGACCATCTGACTACTTGACAGGTGGAATTAATCCAGTTAATGTGTGAGATGCTGTTAAAGCCTACCAAAGATTTTATTTTCAGGGCATAATTACATGTCTGCCTTGTTTTAGTACATTAACAGTGTAAGTCAAGTTTCTAAAGGTTGCAAATGACATGAATTACTATGAAGCTGAGAGTCTCTGCAGTGACAGTGAGTATTTAAAAAAAAAAAAAAGGCAGTTTCAAAGAAATGAAAGCCTTTGACTTACACAGAAATGTTATGAATTTATGGATCTCCTAGGACACTTAAGTGATTTTTGCTTTTTTAAAAACTTAAAATTATTTAAAGTACAGAAGTTGTCCCCTGTGGTACATGTATCATGCAGCGATGAAGTCTTACTCCCTTGAACTGCTCAGACCAGCAGTGTGAGAACATGCTTTCCTCCAACATTTACTGAATTTGATACTTGGGGAGGAGGCAGGGAGCTGGCAGATTGGGACAGAGGTGGGGGACTTGAAACCAAATAACATGATTCTGTTCAATGACTTGCATATGGCTCAGTGCATCTCTACAAGGTCTTGCTGGAGTCAGTAAAGCTATATGATAGCACAAGTTGGCTGTTGTGATTATTCTTACAGGATTAATGTTGTAGCTCTGCATTCCAAGTGCTTTGCAGCTACCCACATGTGCCTTGTACGTATCACTTGGTAGGCAGGTCTTAGTGATGGGGAAAAGCAATGCTATTAAAAACATTTTCCCCCTGTGAATTTTCTTGATTCTACAATCTGTTAATAAAATTAAAAAGAGTATTTTCGTGCTAATTGTCATTAAATCTTTCAAATTTCAGAGAAGGGGCTTGGAGTATTTAGCAGATGGTTGAAAATGAAATGCACTTTGGGGGAAACAGAAGCTCTGCCAAATCTGGACCTTGAACAGAGCTAGTCAAATAAACAGAAGTGAGACACAGCAGGGATGGTTTGGAATAGGCTTTATTATGGCCAGAAAGCTTCAGGCTGTGAATGACCTAATCATCCTAAGCACTGGACATATACCTAAATGAGCTTCCACTCTACCAATCCTCATAGTACTCCATTTGTCTTGACTCAAACACCATCCTAACAGATCTGAGCTCTTTTAAAAAATGGAAGGCTATAACTGTCTATGCTTGTCCTCTTTTTGTTTTATTTGTCCTGTTCAACTCTCCTAATGCCTGTATTCTTAATTTTCTCCTTTAATTTTCCCATCCTTTTCCCTAACTCATTTCTGGCAATTTTCATGCATTTGTTGAGTTTCAAATGCCTTGTTGTTCTGTGAGAACAAGAAAAAGGAGTAATGGGAGCAAAGCTCCTCAGTGTTGAGGGGCTCTGGAAGGCTGTTCAGTTCCCACTTACCCAAAATGATTTCTGTGTGACCTTGTCTCCTACCTCATTTCCATCTTTGCAGCATGGGGATAAAGCAACACGCCCCGCCGGAGAAAGGGAGCCACGCTGAATGTCAGATAAAGCACCATTCCAAAGGGGTCCCTTGCTGTCTGCATTTGCTACCCTGAGTGGTCCCTGCTGCACTTAGGACTGCTGTTTACAACTGGAATAGCAGACAAGCTTGGGCTTGCTTCTGTTCGTTTAACCAGGCTTGGCTTGGTCTGCTGTGCACAGCCCCGCTCACTGGGGCAGCGGCTGCAGGGCGACCGTGAATGTCGCACGGACGGGGCTTGCTCTGGAGACACTGGGCAGGCAGCAGCCTGAGCTGGAGTAACAGGACACTGCTCGTGCCTAAGCAGCTGCCAGGGCCATGACAAAATGCTATAAACATCCTCCAGGTCATAGCTGAACAAAGGCTGCACAGCACCGTGTTGGTCTCCAAAGTTTAAAGAATGGTTCGGTGTGAAATTTGAATGGCAACAGCTCGTGTGTCACTGTGGTGTGAATTTAATTAACAAATTGGCCTAGCTTTAGTTAAAAACTAATATATTGTGTATAATAGTAATATATTAAATATATATCTGTATAAAACTTTTTCACTTGACACCTTTAATTCATAAATCATAGAGTCTCATAGCCTTTGAATCAGTCTCTGCTTTGTACCAATAGATGTGAACTTTCAAAATCTTTTTGTGAAAACTAAGTTACCTTTGAGATTAGGAGAGGCTCTTTAGGGGGTTTGATAAGGGTACATATCACTTGAATTTGATGCATTATTGCTCTGGAATTCAAGGGGACTGGAATTAACCTGGTGTAGTAGGTGTTGGTTTGCATTGCCTGAGGTGGCATTCCTAAATTCTGCAAAATTATCGTGGTTTTAACATGAGTTCAGCGGTTCACACAGAGATGTGCGGGGGGGATCATGTAGTTTCCCTTTGTCATTCTGGTTTCAAATGACCATAGTTGTAATGATTTACTGGAATTCTAATTCCCTTAACAATTAGTAGGCACACTGGAGCCCACTGGGTTTTATTCAGAGCTCATTGAAGCTAATGGAGGGGAAAAAAATCCCTTTGACCTCATTTGGCATTGGCTCAAGCTCTTTGCAGCTGAAGCTGATGGCTTCATCAAAATCCACTTAACCTTCCAGGGATGAGTGTGTGACAGGGACTGGTCATCAGGTCATTCTGGAGCTTCATGGGTTTGCTGGGAGGGGCTTCTACACTTTTCCCTCATCATTCCCTTTATTATCAATCTAGGTGAAAGGAGCAGTTTCAGCAGTAGCAGAAGCAGTGTGATGTCTCAGTGGTCTCTAATAATGTGGTCCAACCTCAGCATTGTTTGGGTAATCCAGGATTCATACAGTTAATAATAAGTCTAACAGAGGATATGCCTTAGAATTAGCATTCTGACATGTTTGTTCTCCTTGTTTTCACAATTTTGAAACATTCTGAGGTTAAAAAACAAATTATGTGCCACCCTCCCACTCCATTATTTGATCATATCCCTGAATCTTTCCATGTTTTAGATGTGCCTTTTCAATGAACAAACCTACATAATAAACATTTAAATATAAGTAACTATATAGAATGTTGGTTTGGAACTGATTTACATTTCAAGAGAAAAGAAAACAAATAGGAATAATACAGATGAAAAGAAGAAAATGATCAGCCTTCCTTAACTCTTTCTCAAAAATGTGATGAATTCCACACAATCATCTCTTTAATGCTCTGCATTATCATACAAACACAAATTTAGAGATGTTATTAACATAATAAAGTTTTTCTTGAGTCCTGGAAAAATAATTTATCTGAAGCTCATCTGATTCCGTTCAGCTTAGCAGGACCCAGAAGGAAGGTTTTCACAGAGTTTCTCCCAGTTAAAGCCCATCAGGACACCACAAGAGCTTTGTCATTCCCAAACACCTTGTTTTGTTGTATGAAAGGACAGACTTAATGAACCTACAACCTCAAGCTTGTTTCATCCTGAGCTCCCTCCTAACCTCAGCCATTCCTTTGAGTTTCAGAAATGATCCTCTCCAATGGCATGGAAAGCAGTGAGATCTGCTCATTGACTCCTCCAGGGCAAAATTGAAGGGAAGGACCTCTTCCACCTTTTCATTGGGCTGATGTACTGGGGTAGGATGCTGCAAATAACTGCTTGTGAGATAACCAGGCTTTGCAGTTCTTGTGTTGGAGGCACTGGCCATGGATCTTGTGAAGGCATATTCCTGTCCCTTTGATTAGTGCTAGCAGCCAGGAAAGCTGTTTCCACCACTGAGGGATATGTTTTCAAAGCAATGTGTAGGGCTTTGGAATGTGACACCATTAAATGTTAACGTGCATTTTCAAATAGGGAGCCTCAAGGCTAGAGGTAACTCTTTGATCTTTAAAAAGCTTGCCACATAGAGGAGTGAGTTTGAATGTATACTTATATCTGCAAACACTTGCAGGTAATTAGATTTTAGTTTCAGGGCTGCAGGACTTTGCAGAAATTATTCGGATTTCAAAAGGCTCAAAATAAACATCAATTTCTATTTATCTCAAGGGATTGAGGGGGCATAAAACAAACCTTTAATGGCCTGAGCCATGCTTTATTAATTGCTTTGTTGAAAAGATGAAACCTGTGGGAGTTTGTGTATTAAAAAGGGATGTGAAGCAGCAGAAATCCAAGCAGGATCTGAATTTCATTTAAAGTGAGGAAGAAAATACACAGCTGAGCTTTCCTCTGTTGTTTAAAAGATTATTACCCTAATATATACAGTTTCTTTGTTTTTAAGGAAGCATGTCTGGATTGAGCCATAATTATATGTGAAAGCATTTGAGCTAGTCATTCAGTATGGAAGGAATTGGATCTGTCTAAACAAAATGATGTGCAATTAGGGAGCATGGGGGAGTTGTCTGTTTGCCATATCTGAAAATAAAGTTATCAAATTATTACCCAAATTGTTCCACATCTGACAACTGTATCTAGAAAGGTTTCTTATAGTAACTTTGCAAAGACAGCTCAGGTTTGTATTCTGTTTGTGACAGGGGACAATGAAATGTAGGAGTTTGGTTGATTTGATTTTTTTCTTTAATTGAGACTTTTTTTATTTTTTATTTCAAAGTTCCTCACAAGGAGGACTACTGATAGAAAGTGAACATTTTTCCTTGTTGGATGAAAAATGGCCTCTTTAGACAAAACAAAAGGTAGTTGACTGCTGGAGTTCTGCTGGTGTTCAAACTGATACATTAATCAATACTTTAAATCAAAACTGCCATCTCTTTGAATTTCACCCTTTTGGTTTTTTGGTTGCTTGAACTTTCACTATGTTTTTTAAAATGAAGAATGCCTGGTTTTGTTTACTGTCCTGTGAAAGAAATACTGCACTGCCATCCTTAGTGTATTTTATAGCTGTTATTTATTAATTCTGCTATTAATGCATGTGAACTTGCTGCAGAGCAAGTTTTGCATAACCCTCGTGTAGAAAGTCCTGCTTGTCCTGGGTATGTCCTTTTCTCTTCTTTTTCTCTTGCTCTGTATTCACATAGCTTATGAGAGTATTCTCCTCCCCCTTCAGCATTCTGTGTTAAATCCAGTAGTTAAAGCCTATCTGTCTCTGAAAATAATGCAGAAAACACTAGAGGGGTTCAAATTATCATGACAATTAGCAGATATGTTTTGCAGGGGGTTGGGAAACACCTTCCACTTCAAAGAAAATACAAAGACAGAGATGCTGAAGTGGGTCTGAGTTAAGGGCCAGAATTACAGTGATGTAAAGGCTGAGGGCTGTGGTCATACAGTGCCATGAGTCTTGTTCAGAGCAGGGGATTAAAGCCTAAGGTTGCACGAGGTTGTAATGAAGACTGTAGCATCAATGTAGCCTCAAATACTGATTCTTATCATGGGTAGTTAGAAAAGTTTGTTTGTAGTCTGTCTTTCTTGTTTGCTATCATGTTAAATCTAAGAGATCTGCATGTTTTTTTGCTCCTGTGGCAGTAAAAATGCCACTGTGACTGATGAAGAGAGAACATACTGCCCTAAGAAATGCCTGCAAGAAAATTTTCATCTTTAAACTGACATCAAAGCTGCATTCACCTTGCTTTAGAACGGGAATTTTGAACTTTTTTCAATCCTGTCCCTTATCTAAACCATTAACTTGCATAGAAGAGTCTTAAAAATTGGTGTTTCAGAGCTAAATAAGGCATTTTTGTTGGAGGTTATTGAGACATGAAATGATTACTTATCATCCCTTGAAATGACATTACATTTAAATGCAATGGTACATGGGCACTTACTGCTACCTTCATCTCTGTTAATCCTTGCTCACAGCCTGCAAATTGAACATTCTCTCAGCCTTATGGGATGCACTGAAATTCTCAGAGTTATAATTGCTTTTCAGTGTGCCATCCTGCATGTTACACAATTTGAAGAGACTCTTCCAAACTGAAAACATTTAGTGAACCCCTCCAAACAGAGCACATTTAGTGAATCCCATGCTGTGTATTCTTTCCCCTTTAATCATTTTTATCCATGAGTTCACCAAAGATTCAAAGGGAAAATAAAAATTGAATTCATTTTATCATGATTGATTTGAAAATTCAGGGGAAAACCTCTGGGTTATTGATGGCTTTTAAATTGCTGTGCATTGTTAGCTGGGTATGCCTGTGAAATTCATCAGCATTCCACAGTCTGCCCCTGTTGTTTGCTTACAGATAGCAGCTCTAAATTTAGATGTGCACAATATAACCTTACCAGACAAAGTTATGGCATTGTCTGAAAGTCTTTGCAAGGTCTGCCTGTATAAATGAGCCCTTTTCCATAGAGGTCCAAAGGAACCAGAGCAGAAAAATCTTTAGGAAGGCAGAAGCTGTGGCCTGATTGACTTTCCCAAATGATGGATGTTGTCCAACCTCATTGCTCTTCTGAAGTAATGGTTGGATTAAAAAGAGAGAGAATGGGAATGAGGCATCACACTCATGCAGATACTCCTGGATCTTTCTCCAAGATGGGGGTAAACTGTATGACTTCAAAGAAACTGAGAATATGTGAACCATGGTACTGTGCTGAGGAGGCAGGACAAGACAAGAACTTATAAAGGGCTGATTCTTCCTTAATTTTCCTTCTTGCATTCATCCATGAATTAATGAAAATTGTGTGAATCCCCAAAAGGAAGCCTATCATAGTAATTGGATTCTTGTTTTTCTTCTCTAAGGCATCCCAGCTAACACTGTGCATCTCTACAAAGGCAGCAGTCTTCACTTACAGGTTTGATCTCAGGTGTCCATGGTCACAGGTGTGATGGTGCTAAACAGTTGGTGTTGAGATGCTCCACTGAAGTTTGCAGCAGTGCTGCCACTAAATTTGAAGGTGACTCAAGATGTGGGGAGTAACACAAATGTCCATCTGTAAGAAAGATTCAGCAGCTTGGAGAGGTGGGAGAAGAGCCTGGAGAAAAGATTCAGGGGAGTCCTTATCCCTAACTAGAGCTCCCTGAAAGGGGGTTGCAGCCAGGTGGGGATCGGCCTCTCTCCCAGGAAACCAGGAACAAAACAAGAGTCAAGCCTCCCTCAGGCTGTGCCAGGGCAGGTTCAGGTTGGACATTAGGAAGAATTTCTGTACTGACAGGGTGGTTGAGCATTGGAATGGACTGCCCAGGGAAGTGGTGGAGTCACCATCCCTGGAAGTGTTCAAGAAAGGACTGGACCTGGCACTGCTCTGGCTTTCTTGATGTGATGGTGTTCAGCCAAAGGTTCAGCACTATGTTCTTGGAGGTCTTTTTTAACCTTAAAGATTCTGTGATTCTGTTCTGTGATTCTAAGTAGTCAGAAGTATGTTTTTGTCAAACTTGGCTGAATGTTAAGTGGTAGAAGATGTAATGGTTCTACTTAAATAATTGAAACTATTATTTTTCCAAATTTTACTAGAAAATGAATCTTTTTTTTATTCCTGGTGTTAGATATCTGAAATGGTCGTTTTCTCTCACCTGCAAATAAATCACTTATGTTTCCTAGCTGGTTTTAATATTCTAGTCATCATGATAACATATGTGCTGCTGCTTTTGTGCAGAATTTTTTGTTATTCCTCTCCTGCTTGTTTCTTTGGGTTTTTCCTTAATAAACCTTATTCTCAGTGAAACAAGTATTTACATTCCATTTAAAAAATTGTATTTGGAAAACTCAGAAAAACTGCTTCACCAATGAATTCCTGAACAATGTTAACACTGAGTAACATCAGCAGAAAATCTGCCATACCTCTTTGCATTTTAGTTTTCTGTTAGTGAATGTCTATAGAACTCAGTCCAGCTGGCTCTGATAATTCTTGTGTTTTTCTTCTAATAATGATTCTGGCAGCCTTGCTGATGGGTGCACATACATTAACATTTTTTCCTGAAAATTTAGTGTTGTTTTAATTGTATTATAGTGTCTTAAGGCAAATGCTGTTCTGATTTTTAGAATCCATGGCTTAATCGATGGAGCCCTGAACTACTTCAGTGATGGCCTCTGGTGAGCAAAGCATGCTTGTAGCAAAGTCTGAGACTTTTGAAAGGCAACAAGTTTCTCCTTTTGTGAGTGCTGCTAAAACTTCTGAAATGTTAAAAGATAGTCTTGATCTTTGGTATATATAAACTTTCAAACTTAGTTCGAGATGCATAGCAACAAGTCTCATCTAGGCCAAGATAAAAAGAGTGCTTGTGATGATGGGATGCTGTGTGGCCAGAGAAAAGGTTTGAGTTTCTTTTCATAACTGCCCTGTGCTGACAAAGTCACTTGCCTGTGTTTTCCTGCACAGAAAGGTAATCTCAGGACACATTTCCCTACCATGGTGTGAGGGGATTTATACTGTCTCTTCTCTAAAGTGTGTTAAATGTCAAAAGGGCAGACTTCAGGTGTGAAACCTGCTCCATTTGTTGTGTCAACTTTGTAGGTTTCTGCTCTCAGGTCAAAGATCAAAGCACTCTTACATTAACAGGATATCAGAAATGTGGAAAGGAGAGGCAAATAGGCACAAGAAGCATTATATTCTGAGAAGAAAGTAGTAGGAATTTCTGGCAACTGCTGTTACACCTGCTGAGAGTAAATCACGGCTTTGGACAATAATATGCTTTTGCAGGTTGTTTGTTGAAATATAAATGTTGGAAGGCTGAGTCAGCACATCCTTTTGTTGTGTCCTTTTTTTGTTTTCCATATAGAGCAATTGCAGTAATTTTGAGTACCAAAAATGGATTTCTGTGATGGATTTTCTGTTCATTGTCAACAGCTCATTCCTGTCTGACAAAGAGCCTCTGATCTAATGAAAAGCAAGATAAAGTGATTGTACTTTCATTTTGTAGCTGCAGACATGACTCACCTAAATGACATGGACTATGACAAGGCTGAAATCAGAGAAAACTTCTTCCTTTAACTTCAGTTCTTCTTTAACTATATTTCGTTGGTAATTGGCTTAATCTGTTGTTCTTTCGTCCTCTCAAAACAAGAATTTCATATTAGTTTACTGGAACTGCAGTGATAGTTATTTGAAATACATATTTTGAGCCCAAGTGTCCTGTGGTTGCTCTGTTCCTCAAATGCAATTCTACTTCATTACTTTGAGTAGGAGTTGCATGGCAGACATGCTTGTTTCAGTAAAAAAATTAGACCCAGTATTGAATCAGTTTTATGAGAGCCCCTTGAGTCATTCAGAATCAGACTTGACCACTTTTTGTGAGACAAGATTATACGTGCACACTGTATCATAAAAGATACTCTATAAATGCACTGATTGAGTAATACTTTTATGTCTTTACAGGCATATGAAAGAACACTTATGTAATTTACAGTTGCTTAGGAAGAGCTCATGATTAGCTTAACTATTGACGTTTATTTGCAGTATAGCGAGAAAAGAAAAAGGAATGTTGTGTTGTTAAGTACTTTCTCTAGTGTCTTATATCTTGAAAAATATGCCATGCATTTCAGCTCACAGATGGAGTTCACAGCTGTGCATGTACGTGTAGCCAGTCTCTAGGAAAAAAAAAAAAAAAACAGAAAGGAAAAAAGGAGGAATTTCTTTTTTTAGAAAAACAGGTTGTTCGGGATTTATTTTATTTTTCTCGTCATGTTTTCAAGCATCATTTAGTAAGGTCGTTGAATTGGTAGTAGAACCTAGTTGTAGGTGGTAGTTCCCTTGAGATGCTTTTTGTAGGCACTGTTGATATGGAAATAATCCCTCAATCTCCTCCAAATCTGTACCCATACTCCCTGTTACTGCACTTTCTTTGTCTTTTGTTGTATGCATTTTTTTTACACCTCACAGAATCTCCTCCTTCTCCCAGGCACATATATCTCGTTGGACTATAGCAGTGAAGGTTAATTTCCACACTAAGTTGCAGTATGTATTTTTTGCCTTTTCGAAGGAGAATTGTACCTACAGAAGGCAGGAGAAAAACAGATGAAGTGAAAGGCATCAGTGGTCACTCCTGAGGACTGTTAAGAGGCATGGTACAAAATACATGGTTTACATCTTTAAAACAAAGTATACCATTAAGTGGGTAATTCTAAGAGGAGTTTTATCTAGCCTATAAATACCAGTGAATCTTTTCAACTTCAAATCCCAGTATGGAGACAATTTACAATTGCAATCAAAATGATGCACACAATTTAACTTCAGTACCATCTGTAACTCTGCTGGTATTTTAATAATGAATAAAATTATATCTTGGCAACAAATGTCTCACTGAAATAATATACCTTTAATTTCCAAGTGAGACCTCTTAAGACTAAGCTACGAGGCCTCTGGTTTGCCCTGAAATCTCCTTCATGTTTACTAGAGATGGACATATCTGTATTTAAACAGCTATCAGTGTGCAAGAGGTCTGCGATTCTGTGAAGCCCTTGTGA
Source organism: Notiomystis cincta (assembly GCA_013398075.1). Taxonomy (NCBI): domain Eukaryota; kingdom Metazoa; phylum Chordata; class Aves; order Passeriformes; family Notiomystidae; genus Notiomystis; species Notiomystis cincta. Next base: position 243,243 of record VZRX01022160.1, on the reverse strand, counting down.
AACTCCCTTTGAAGTTCAGGATTGTGGTTCAGGCACAGCTGGTCACAAGCACTCCTGCCCTCACTGCACCTCCTGTATCTGCTTCAGCAGAGATGTATGAGCAAGGTCTATTGCAGGAGCTCTTTGCTCATGTGCCAGGCCCTGTGTTCTTGAAGTAGAGCACCTACAGGAGGCACCTTCCCTTAAAATGCTTTTATTACCATGGGATAGAGCAGGAGGCATGACAGTTACCCTCCTCTGAATTTGTCTTTTTGACTCCATCGTGGGACCTAACCACACCAGTCTCTGAGTTACAGTTCTCTCCTTTTCATCCTCAATTCTTGTATTTTGCAGAGAGGAGGCAATTTTGGCTCTCATAATCATTTGCAAGCTATGTCCTGTCCCCCACCCTTCCCTCAGCTGCATCACTGGTGACACCAGTCCCATGTTCCTACTCTGAGTGCTGCTGTCATGGTATTTATAATTATTTTGTGATGCTTATTGTTGCTGATAGAGTGGCTGCAGCATAGCTCTGAGTCTCACTGTGGCTTGTCAAGTACTTTGCATTGATGGTGTGATATGAGATTGTTAGTGTAAGTACCAACAGAAGTAATTACTTGTTAAAATTATAGGAGATCTTGACAAACAATGTACTACCACATTAAAAAAAGCAAACTTCACAGTAAAGTATTTTCTGTCCATTTGGTGAGGGTACAGTGCTGCCAAAAGCAGTTAGAGGCTGATGTATGGAAAATCTGTGGAGCCCAGGGACTAGAGATCTTTCACGGATGGTGCCCTCTTTATCAAAGCTTTTGTTCAGGAAGTGCTGGTGACCTTTCTGAATGGCCTTCACAAGTGAGAATCAATGTGTTTTGTCCCACTGACTCTTCAGGTGAACCAGGGAAGTAGGAGCAGGACAGATTTGTTATCACATCTCAGTTGTGGCTGCTAACAACTCTGCCAGTGTTCCAGGGATTGATCCTCTTCAGAAACATTGCTGTGACCATGATGGGTTTCTGGGCTTTGTGATTTTCTAAACATCTGCAGTGTCCACTAATCAGAAATTTTCTAAATTTGTACCATATGCTGCTGCTGAAGGCTGTCTCAGCCTTGAAGAGGGCTCTAAACTGGATCAGGCCATGCCTGCCAACACCAGTGTGAAATGTGTACTGGAAGAACTAATAACATTGGTCTGAATCTCTGATTTCTGTGCAAACTCTGTTTTGGTAATACGTTGTCTGTATTTGAGAAACCTGCTGTTATTCAGGAGCATTTGAAATACTGTCTCTCTAGGACTTGGATACATATTTTTCATTTATTTTTTCATACGTGTCACAGATATTGATGTCCTTCACAACATACAGAGCTTAATCAGGTATTTGGGCAAAAGGCATTCTCTACAATTCCATTTTGTGTACTATTAGCTAAAGCTGGTATTATCTGGCATGCTTCAAAGAAGCCTAAGAGTTAGTGTCTAAATCTCACTTGAATGCTTTTGAACTGGTAACATTTATATTTGTGGGATTGTCTAAAACATTCTGTAAAAAAAATTAAGATACATGGGGAAAGAGGGAGAAGATATTTCCTTGTTTTTATTTGGAGGGTAATTAAAGCTACAAGAAGGAATCAAAACCAATCAATAAAACAACCTCATAGTATGAAAAGGAAAAGATAATAAATGAATTTCTACATTTAATTTTTGTTAATTTTATCATTATTTTCTAAAAATCATTAGTGAATAAAAATCAGAAAATTCAGGTTGATATAGGTGAATATTTTTCTTAATTTTAGAAGCAAGATTGCATATGAAAATTCTAGTAAAACACATGACACTGTAAATGCTGTCAGTAATTGCTTGTTTTTCAGAAGCTGGCATATTCAAGGTCAGAACCCTTTTCTCAAATGCATGTCAACATCTGTATTATGTGGTTTGCATAAAAAGTTGGTTGTAGGTACAGTTAGACCCTCATGTTCTGCCTTGTAGGACTGTGGATGTAGAGCTCTTGGTGCAGCCTCCAGTGCCAAGTTAGTTTTGACTGAGTGAAGGGCGGAAGAGTGACCTTGCATCTTGCCAGAGTATCCATTCAAAAATAATCTTCACTTGGAGGAATTCCTGCATGCACTCTCGAGTCAATCAGTCATTACTCTTATCTGTTGAAAGTTGGGCTGTATTAGTCCTGGTGCTCTCAGAACTATCATCATTTTTTTAATGCTGTCCTAAATCCTGAAGCCTTAAACTTACCTGGTTTTTATAGTTAGGTATTAATTCAGGGAAGGTTTCCTAGCTGTAGTTCAGCTGTTCTTTCTTCCCTTCCTTCCCTTCCCTTCCTTCCCTTCCCGTCCTTCCCTTCCCTTCCTTTCTTCCCTTCCTTTCTTCCCTTCCTTTCTTCCCTTCCTTTCTTCCCTTCCTTTCTTTCCTTCCTTTCTTCCCTTCCTTTCTTCCCTTCCTTTCTTCCCTTCCTTTCTTCCCTTCCTTTCTTTTTTTCCCTTTCTTTTTTAGAACAAAGCAAAATAAGAGTCCCAGAATTTAGTGTGGAAATGATGGTGCAGTGCTGTAGCAGCAGAGATAGAGAGGAATGTCCATTGGGACAGAAGCAAAGGATATGGAAATGTGGACAGAAGCATCTCATAGTTACAGGAGCTAAATTGTCACTTCTCAGCCTGGAGCCTCTAGAGATCCCAGGGAAAACCTGAAATGTGTCACTCTGCAATGGTTTCCTCTTGCTGTGATGCTGAGACACTTGGTGTCCCATAGGGATCCAGTCCCACCTTTGGGGAACAGGGAGGGTCCCAGGACTGTCACCGTGCCTCTTGTCATGGACAGCTGTGGGTTGATGTGCTGAGGTCTCTCGTGGCCCAGGAGCAGCCACAGGAGCTGAAGAGAGCCAGCAGTCTAGACACTGTTTAAAGGGAAATCTCTGCATTCAGTGATTTCCAGCCTCATGTTTGAAGTGTTGCTGAATAGATCTGTCCATTAGGATTTTGGACCTTCCTTTCAGAGGTTCCCAACCCCTCTTGCTGGTTTTATAGAATGCAGAAGTTTGGGTGAATTCGGTGCCCCTATGCACTTATCATTTCAGATCCATGTTTAAATCTTGTTCACGAGTGACAGTGAATTTAAGACCTTTGATTTACAGTTGGTATGTTTGGGATTTTTTAAAGTCCTAAAAAAACAGTTATGGCCTGATCTCATGCTGTACCAGGACCCCATAGACCTTTCAGAAATTGTCTTTCAGATTCAAAGGGTGTAAGTCATAGGGGATCTGCTCTGGACAATGTTTTGTTTTGTTGGCTAATTGTCCTCATGGCTACAGCATCAGTGCAGACTTGTCCCTGATTTATCTATCTTGCAGATCTTGCTAGGCCTTTTGGCTCTTGGGAATGAAAGACATAGGGTTTTGTATAGAAGTTTGGTTTTGAGATCTGTCATTCAATGCACTGATATAAATTATATTGATTACATTGATTTTCCTTCATATAGAGCTGGATTTTGATTGCTAAAGTATCTGGGTTGTTTTAGAGAGTCATTGTAGAAAGAGATGAGAAATATTTTAATGTAATCTGTCTCAATATGGAAAAGGTATCACTTAGTTTTGGTGTAATCTGAATTTGTTTTCATAACTATCAAGCAAGTTTTGCTTTTATTCTTTTTCTTTTGTAGCTCTTCTTTTCCCCCCCAATTCTTGCAAATTGCATATTTCCTCTCTGAGTGCAAGAACAGTGTGGTGGCCTAAGATCCTGCTGACCTGCAGGCCTTTTTCCAGTAATTAGGTCCATGTTTGCTCCGTGGGAGATTCAATTAAAAATGAGAGGGGTTTGTTATTATTATTATTCCCTACTGAAACCCCGCATTAAGTTCTTGAGTGTTTATGTGACAGCACTATAATGAGAAAATTTACTTTATTTAATTCCATCCCTGTTCAAACATTATGGGCTCAAAAATACCACTTGAGTGTTAGCCTAAACCATCTGTCCTCAGAAGCAGATGTGAGAGAAAGAGGGGAGAAACACAGAGGCTGCTCATGTGAGTGAACAAAACTAATTTGACCCTGCATGTTTGTGTGAGCTTGGAGAAGAAATAAAGGAGATGCTCAGGTTCTGAGATCTTGGTGCAGCCTGAGACACCTGTGAAATACAGGACACACTTCTACATGTTGCAGAAGCCCCTGTGGGATGTCCCTGTGTGTCACTTCCACACAGAAATACAAAGCTGTAGCTCCTGCATTACATACCACACCAGCTGGGGTGTTCTCTGAGGTCTCTAAGGCCAGGGCATTTCTGCACTCTTGCAGTGGCTTTTGCTACAAGAGTCATTACCATGTATAACTGCAGGGTAGACAATCAAATCTCATTCACTGAAAGGACTACATTTTCCAGTTTTTGAAGCATTCAGTGTCTTAACAGCATCTCCCATGTGGGGACATGGGACATTCTGGAGGGCTAACTTCAGTTCTCACATGTGAATTCAAGCGCAAGTTTGCTCTGTCTGCAGTCTCTCCTAAGTAGAAAAAGCACCACCTGAAGATAGCACAAGTTGGCATGTGTGTTGCTCATATGATGACCTCTGTATGTTTTGTGTTTTGTTTTCCTTTTTAGATAATTGTGATGATGCATTGGTATCTCCCTTACCTTCAGCTGCCCTTACCAGTTCCTCTGAGCTCTTCAGTACTCACAGTCCCAGCTTTGCAAAACTCAACAGGAGAGATGGTAAGGTTGCAGTATGAAATGCCTAAACTGTTCATTTTAATCACTTTTACAAAGAATAACTTTTTATGCTGTTTGTATGCAGTGCATTCAGAGCCAAGCTGAATAGAGCCATTAATTTATGCTCCTGAGAATGTGCTATGTAGGAGCAATTTCCTCCTTCATTATAGAAAGTTTCTATTAAATTCAAAGCTCTCCACTTTTCTTGTAGACACATTGTTAAGGAAGTTCAGATATTCTTTTTACTTCTGATGAGTTCCCATATTTTAAGAGTTTAAAGGTCATTAGGCTTGAGACTCTATTCTAAAATGCAGGTCTTAAAGACAATAGCAACTAGATATTAAACTCCAGGGGAATTCAGTGATTACACAACTCTACAGAAACAGTGGACATGAAAAACAACTTTTGAGACATTTGCCATCAAGAATGTTTGAGGTCCAGATTATGAGTTCACACACAAGGTGGAACTATTAATATCAAACATAGTGCCAGAAAAGAGAAGTTGCCAGTATTTAGGGCATCATTTGATATCCTGTAGCAAATTTGGGTTGTCAGCTCTCATCTTATTAGAGGTAGAGCCTCTAACAGTGGAAAGCCCTGTATTATCATATTACATATGATTTTTGTTTTAGGAAACACTAGAAAGAACACTACTAGGGGAAAGGTTTTAATTGAAAACAAACCAGAATTTTAATTCTTAAATATCTCTGACTTGTTTTAATCAACATCATTTGATAAATCTATAGAAAGACAGTAAAAGTCTCTCTCTTACATGCTTGACACTAATGATAAGGAAGTTACTATGTCATATTTAAACTTTTGAACCAGAGTTCCTCAGCAAGTAAAAGGCCATATGGTAAGTGCTCAACAAAAGAAAGTTGTAAACATTGAGCATGATATTTGAGTTTGCCCTGCCTTTATCTCCAGCTGCTGGCTGAGATGGTGAAAAAGCAATTCTCAGCAATAACAGGAATATCTCTGGATTATCAACACTGTTCCCAGCACAGTTGGCCCTATAGCAGCTCCTGTGAGGAAAACTAACTCTACTCTTGCCAGAGCAGTACTTGACCTTGGTAGATGGTGGCTGCAGAAACTTCCTCTAACTGTCTTTGAATGCAAATCATGGATATCTTCACAGGAAATTATATTTCCTAACAAGGACTGAGCTGTGGCTTTCTGATAATGTTGAATGTTTTGATGAGTTGGCTTAGCTTTGCTTGTAATTGATAAGACAGTGCTGCAAGGAACAGAGCCTCTGGGTAGAAAGCCAGATCAATATATTTGTTAATGTAAACATGAATGCAACAAGTGAAGATGAATATATAAAGCACAGCCCAGTACTTTATTGACAGAAAGATCTAATTCATCAAGTTGATTCAGTAATAGTTAACAATATGTAAAAGGCTGTTGTTTAAAAAAAAGGCCTGCTGTAGTGGAATGTGCCATTTGAAAAAACAAACACACAAAGTACCCATGAGTAAAGCTTTGTGAAAGCACTCAATTAAAATGCTGATAAATCTGTACTGCTAATGCTAAAGAGCTAGCATAATTCTGATAAATATGGTTCTGAGGTAGGAAATATATTATTTGCCCATGAGAGTTATTTATCAGCTTTTCTTGTATACAGTAAATAAATAATGAAAAATAATAAGAAAATTGCTACAATAGGGCTGAAACACCTAAGATTTTTCAGTTCTTATTAGCTCTCAGCCTGAATAGTCAGTATAGGCAATTATATACGAGAATATAAAGCATATATAGTGTCAAAAAGAATTTGTTTTATGGCCAGGAAGTGTTTGATCTGGGCATTAAAGTAAAATTCTGCAGCAGGGAAGCACTTAGTTGCAGCGGGAAGTCCAGGAGTTTTTAGTGCAGTATAAAGCCATTTGAGCTGTTTGTGAGGCATGTAGGGTGGAAATAATAATTCCCTTTGCTTTGTAATAATGAACTACAAATAAGTGTGGACATCCTGAGCAGCCCTGGGGAACATCAAAAAGCATTGACAGCGTAACACTAGGCTTAAATGCAATTTTTGAAACAACTATGGCAGAATGTACAAACATTTTGAAAAAGAAACAAAAGTATTTGATCATATTTCTTGGAATCATATGGGTCTCCAACTGAGAAACCATCAGATCCTTGGTCTCCACATATTTCTAACATTATGATTTGTTGCTGTGGAGAATATGAACAATATATCAGATTCCTGTGGTACTGTTTTCCACTGGGGCATTTTCCCCATACCATGTTGAATGCCTCCTTTGAAATGATCCACAGAAGATGTGAAACATCTTCCACAGAAGAAGATGTGTGAGCTCTGGGGAGTGATGGTGTAGCACAATGTGCAGAATCCTGTCGATGCCAGTGGGAACCTGGTGGGCAGAAGGGGAAAATACTGAGCAACCTGTCTCTCTTGTTTTTCTGTGAGAGATAATGTGACATCTTAACACCTTAGTACTCTCCAGTTACCTAAAACATGTGTGCAGATCTGATGGGCATAATCAAAGCCAATGTTTTGTCTGATTTGTGCTTATGCCACACTTAATAAAAGTGGTATGGTCCTCTTCAATATCTTTGTGCCTGATTGCAGGGAAAAGAGGTTGGGTTATGCTTGTATCTGTCCAGAGGAGTTGATATCCTGTAAGTTGTGTTAGTAGCTGTGTTGTTGCCTACTAAAGCCTGCTGTCCTTTATCTTGGGCCTGTGCTGGCAAACAGTCCACAGGGCAAGCATCAAGGTGGGTAGAGGAGCAAAGGGCCCTAAACAGTTGCTGTGTTTTGCCTGTGCTTTTTCACTACTTACTAAGAAAAGGATAAGTTGTTGACACACTATCAGGAATGATGTGCATAAAAGAAGTGTGCAGACACAAATTGCACTGCAAAAAATGCCAGTATCCCTTGTGCCACCTGCTCTGTGTAACAGAGTAAATGTGGAGGAAAAAGAACATTATTGATTTTTGGCCCTCCCAGCAGTATTTGGGGAGGATTTGGGATAACCACAAAAGCAAGCAGAAGCTGTGTGTTTGTTTTATTAGCAGAAGTGAGAGAGGCCCAGTGGGGAAAGCTTCAGTTCTGCCCTCAGTCGTGCAGCCAATGCAGCTTCGCTGTTGCAGGGATTTTAGCTGCCATTCTTACTTAAGGTAGAATTACTGTCCACCTGTGGACATGGTAATGGGGGAAGGTTTGGGAGAGTGAAACACAGAGGGCCTTTTTCTCCACAGGAGAAAATATATGAAGCAGCTGCTGTTGTGTAAAGCCATGGGTTGTAACTGATTCCTTTCTTGCAAGACCAGCTTTGGAGAGGTGATGGCAGGAGCAGGTGTCAGTGCTGTGTCTGCAGTGCTTACAGCTAAAGAGTGGCATTCCCAGCAGACAAATGTGCTCATGTAAAGAGAGATGCAGTTCAGAGACACCATGTAATCTATGATTTTAGGGCTCAAGCTTAGCATAGATCTCCCAAATTTCTATTCAGTTGTATATCATTTGTTTGACTTTGAAATTACAAGCCTGTGGTGTTGTGCTCAAGCTGGAAAATAGCAGTGCACTCTAAAGCCAAACACTTTTGTGGAAAGCATATCACATTCCTGCCACTTCTAGCAGCAGAAGGGAGAAAATATAAAGTAGATATTTAGTTATGATGTTTGACATACTACTGGGAAGCATCTGTGCTAACAGGCTTGGCTTAAGAACTTGTGTATAAACTAGAACACAGAAAGCAAAATTTTTGTGTTTTTTTTAATGGAAAACTCACCAGATATTTTTGTTATAAGTTATTTTCCTTCATCTATTTGTTATTCTCTATGTTGAATGAAGGAAAGATGAAAATGCCAACTTTCTTTTAATATATGTTGAAAACATCTAGAATAGGCTCTTTTGAGTCACGAATCAAACAACTTTGCCAGAACTTCTGAAGCAGATTTTTATATCATATCAGTTCCTGGAATAAAACTGGAAGAAAAAAAAAAGGCAACTATTGTGTTCAGAGTCACAATCCAAAGGAAGTTTGCCCTTGTCTCCTGTGTGCACTAGTCACAACTGTGTGTAGGAGAAATCTGTAGTTTGTTGTCTTTGAATACAGCTCTACAGTTTGTATCTTAAAGGCAGACAACATACTTTCTATATGGCATTTAAAATATCAAAAATGAAAAAAGGTGGTGTGAGAGGTAACCATGTTAGGACTTTGAACAGGAAGTATTATAGTGTTATATAAGCTATATATAGGCATGGAGTTAAAAGAGCCATCAAGCAGTCAAAGAAGAAATCAGTGATGAAATTCCTAGTATTCTCATTAGGTGTTTCATGGCATGCTCATGGAAAAGAGTATTCTATTTATGGCAGGTAAAATAATCAATGATGATGAAGACCTCTATTGTGATTGAAAGGGGTAAATCATGGCATTAGGAATCAGTGTGCATTTGTTTGGCTGCAAACTATTTTCCCTGGAGAGTTCTAGTAGAAGAGTGAAGGCTGAGTCATCCAGGGGAGCAGGAACAATACTCCATTCCAGGTGTGGGATAGATAGAGTTCTGTTTCAGGAGTTCAGATAAATCCTATTTTAATAAATTGTAAATAATGATAATTCTAACATCTATACTAAGAGAAAGGGGTTTCAATTGCAAGTTGGAGAGTACAGTGCCATCCAGGAAAAACAAGATGTTTGTAAAAGTGCAGTTATTGAAATTGAGTTCATTGATGGAAACCACATTTATTAATCTTTCAACTCTATTCACTTCAATTAACTTTTCATGGAGCAGCTTTGAGACAGATCAGTTAAGTTTTATTCCAAATGTGATTCTGTTCACTGTAGTCATACTGGAGTGCTTTTCCCAACTTCATTAATAAGACAAAAGAAAAAGATGTTGGGTTGCAGAAGCAGTGGCAGCCTCAAAATTTGCTGTCTTGGCTACTTGGTTGATGGCTTCTGAGTTCTTCATAGCTGCACTGGTTGCTTATTGGTGAGGCTGAATTGAACACCAGGTAAATGCAGAGAATAAATGTGGGCAAGGAGAAACGAGTTAAAGGAAAATGAACGTAGCCTATAATTTTAGGGTGTAAAAGAAAGCAGGAAGCTATAAAATAATATATTCCAATCTGGAATGATTCGCTTTTTAACCATAAGCTCCCATTTATTGTAGTGAGCAAAGTGGTAAAATGCAAGCAGTGGTTGCAGTTCCATTTCATTGCTTTGGTGTTACCAGAGGCCTATTTAACCTCTAAAGGAATTCAAGGGATAGTGCAAATCTTTACTTTTAAAGGAAAAACATGAATTACAAGCTCGTGTCAGACAGCCCACTTTCTTCTGTGAAGGCAGTCCTTGTAGTTGTTTAATCAAATGGTTTCTAGCTTTACAATGAATTATCTGAAATGCATTTACAAGCTGTAATTAAACCATTCTTTCAAATACTTAATAGGGCTCAAAGATAACTAACATTTTGCATTTCTTTCAGAACATAGCAAAAAGGAAAATATCAAAGTAAACTGCAAGTTACAAGTCCACATTCCCAGAATTGCAATAAGGGAATAGATGGTTTTTGGTTTCTTTTTTTGTGATTGAGGATGTGCCAACTTCATTGATGTTTGTACAGCCGAAAAAATATAAATTTCCTTAAAATGTCTTAGAAATTCGAAATTCCTTATGAGCTTAAAGTTAATGGAGATAACCTGATGGAAGCACACCTCATGTAGTATAAGTCCTAATACTAAAATATGAAATAATCAAATATGGTTCTCTATGAAGAATAATTTTTTGTGCTGTCATTGGCATCTAAATTCTCTTCATGCAATCTTTCAGGAGCTGGTGGCTGGTCCCCACTGGAGTCCAACGAGCAGCAGTGGCTCCAGGTTGATCTGGGAGACAGAGTGGAGATCGTGGCAGTGGCCACCCAGGGCAGGTACGGCAGCTCGGACTGGGTGACGAGCTACGCGCTGATGGCCAGCGACACCGGCCGCAACTGGAGACAGTACAGGCAGGACGACACCGTCTGGGTAGGTCTGAACTGGCAGTGCCCCTGGCCCCACAGCTCTCTCTTCAGGCTCGTTTTGGCATTTGGAGAAGCAGCTCTGTTTCACATCCGAGGAGTGCTGCAGGGGTGAGGGAGCAGACCTGAGAGACTCCTCGGCTTGTTCTGATCTAAATGGGTTATGCCACCGACTGTCTGTGCAGTACAAGTTTAGGCCCTCAGGACTACATTGTTTTTCAGACTATGAGGATGATCAGGCACTTAAAATGACCTGTGTGCTTCTGTGCTTGGTTGGCTGTGATTCAGGCACACCAGGGTAAATGGGGCTAATCACCTTCGTGCTTTCTCCAGGAAGGCTGAAAATTAATTCCGTGTCTTATACGTGTTTGGCCAGAGCAAGGGAGATCGTGCTGAGGAAGATGGGTGGTAAATTGCTCCTCAGCTGGAGAAGGCTGGAGCTGCAGCATGAGTTGTGGGATGATTTAGGAGACACACTAAAAGTGATCAAGGCTTTATCTACTACTTTAATGCAGACTTGACCGTTGCTGTGTCTCAAGTTCGGTGTGTGGCTGTGCCAGGTGCTGTTGGTAGGAGCACATGGGGCAGCAGTGGCACCGCAGGTGGGGATGGAAAAGTTTGCAAGCCTTCCTTTTGTACAGAAAATGTCAATTGTTAGTGAACAGGTAAAAAATGGTAGGATTCTTCTCATGCTATGTTCTGTAGTTCTGTGGATCAACAGCCCTGGTAGCATGAAAAGATGTGGTGTGAAAAGAAACAGCTTCTTCATAAAAATAAAGGGGAGCATGTTAAGGGTAACCAAGTAGACTTATGATTTTTTTTACTAATACTTTGTTTAAATGCTGTGTCACAAAAGCAGATTTTGCTTCCAGAACATAATGACTGTGAGTGATGAGAGCTGGGGAGCAGCAGGAAGAGGGGAGAAGGGCTGCTTAATTTTTCCCTGAGTGTGTTGCAGTGGTGGGGATGCATGCACAGGGAAGTGAACTTCTGTGCTTCTATAATCCATTGTATCATCTCTTTGTTTTATCATGGTTTGATTTAGGGAAAGTTAATGAAATCCTTCTTCTCTTGGAAAAACAGCTTTGGTCCTAAGGTGGTCATGAAGTTGTCAAGTGCTTCACCTGTCACTTATGACAGGCTGTCTTTGCTCTGATACTTATATTTATTTATTTATTTATTTATTTATTTATTTATTTATATATATGTATCTATCTATCTATCTATAGATATACATGCATGCATGTATATGCATTTAAGAGCAGTGGAATTTCATTTTGAACTGAATATAGTGAATATAGTAATCATTTAATCTTGACTTCCACCCTTAGGAATCTGAAATGCATACTGAGATATTTTTACAGATTTGGTGTCAGTTAAGTGCTTCTTTGCCTGAAAATATTATGTGTCTTGTTAAAATTTTATATTAGGACAAATTAATTTTTTATTACATGTCAAACTTTTCAGTCCTTTTCTTTCTGCAAACACTTGAACTTTAATTTTCTTTTAAAATTTTCTTCTTAAAGGGAAACTCGAAAAGACAACACATAGAATTTACCGCAGCAAATATTAATGCCCTAAGGATCCAATTTATGAGTTTCTTATCTGGCACCTAATATTGCACGTGAGAATAAGAACAAGCCTAGCAGGCATTTAACAGTGATTTAGGGATTGTGAACAACTTGGACTCTCTTGTTTTACTAGAGTGATCAGGCATGAAGTTGATTCAGGGCAGATCCTGACACAAGTTCCAAAGCCTCAGCAGACCTGGATGCTTGCTTTCTGGAGAGAGAATTTTTGTACATGTTTCTAATGGAAACCACCATAGACTACAGAGGATAATTTTCTATATAATTGAGGAGAAAGGAAATAGAATTTGAGTGTGGAAAAGAAACAAAGATCTTGGATAATTTTCCCCTCACCTTGGTTTTTAGGAGTCACATTGACCAAGTAAGCCAGTAATGTAATTAAGAGTCCAGAAGAACCATTTTCTCCATGTTCCCAGAGGGCTTGAAGGGTTTGTTAGGATGCCTCACCAAACTTTCCTGATGGAAATATCTGATAATGTAAATCCAAAGTGGGCTCATTTGACATTTCATTAGACATTTAAGTCCACCTAAACTGGCAAGTCTCATTAACACTTAAGAGTTGTATGTCTACCCATTGAATTAATGAAGATCAAGAATTCCTTCTGTACAATTTTTATTCTAACTAAAGAAAAAGTTGATTTTTTTTTTCCCTGGTGCTTTTGGATTTGCTTCACTGAATTAAATTAGATCTAGAGAGCCATTCAGAGCACAAAGAGGAAAGCCAAAGAGGCTTTCAGAAGCATGTATAGAATTATAATTTCAAATTATGCAGTGTTTCTCTTTTATTGGCAGTTATCCTTTTCCTTAGGGTTTTTTTTCTGACTAAGAAGAAATACAGAAGTGTGCTGTCCAGCTGAATGTTAAAGGTTGTTTCAGAGCCTTGGATGAAATGAGGACAAGCACAACATGGTGCTTGTCCTAAACATCTGGCTCTTGAATAGCTGCAAGGGAAGTTCTGCCTTGCACAGCCCTAGGAAAGAGCCCCTGCCCTTGACTTAAGGTAGTGGAGCATTTCACTGGGCTGGCAAAGCAGCACCTCAGGGTAGCCTCCCCTGCCACAATCTGTGGCAGTGCACACTGTACCAATCTGTCACAAACGTGGTAGGTCCAGACTTGGGAATCTCTATCTCTGCTGGCTTCGGGTCAGTGATGTTTTTTGCTCAGCAGGAATGAAAATATCCCTCAGTTATCAAGACTGTTCCCAGCACAAACCCAAACCAGACCCCCATACCAGTTACACCAGTAAGAAGAGAATTAAAAGCTAAACCCAGCATTATTCCATTCTTTTTTTCAGAGTGTGCTGGATGGTCTGTCAAAGAAGGATTTAAGGCAGTAGCTTCCTATATCAGAGTGAGGTGGCCAGTTACCAGTCCTTAATTTCTGCTCACCCCAAGTCAGATTTGATCTGCATTTTCTTCCAGCCCATGTGCATGACCCAGAGAGAATGTGGTGGTGTATTCCCAGCTGGTGGTAGCACAGTGCTATCTTGGAGGAGCAGACACTGGCCCAGCCTTTCCCCAGTGCGTGTCATGGGCCATGGACCACATTTGGTGGGAACAGCTGGAAGGCAGCAGGGCCTTCAATAATCCCCAAGTAAATCTGCCCAGACAAAACTTTCCTTAATGATCCCATGAATGTCTGATGGTCCCTTTTGCAAGTGGTGCCTCTGAGGAGTTGTTTCCAGCCCGTGGGTATAGGTTTGGTCCACCCATATGGCAGAGATGTTCTGCAGTGCATCGGAGACCTGGGCACATAAATTCTTTATTGGTAAGACAGACATTTGCTCACCAGCATATATGGCATATCACCAGTAAAAATCCCTTTCTATTTCTAGAGATTACAAGGCTTATTATCCTCCTCTCCCAGCTTGCATACAGCTCCCATCAACTTCCCTGTTAATGAGGACTGCATAGACAGATCGCGGGGAGAATCAGAAAACCTCTTAAGTTTTCACTCAGCCTGTGTTTATGATGTTAGTAAATTCTGCAGCTGGAGTTGAAGACAAGACAGATTAGCCATTTAAAACCAATTTTCCAACCCCATTTGTATTTAAATAATCTTGTTACAAAAGGACTCTGTGGTTCAGAGCAAACTAGACTTATAATTATATTTTCAATATGGATAAATCAGCTATGTGTGGACACACTAGCTATTGATTGGGAGACATAAAACATAAATCTTATTGCTTGTAACAAGTAAATGATTTTTCAGTGTTTTTAAGCGTTGAATAATTCAGAATTTGCTTTACCTGCATACACATCACAGCTTGAGTCAGTCCAAATTGTGTATTTTACTGGGAAAGAAATGTGGGCTGTGATACAATGCTATTTCATTTTAGATAGCAATTTTTATGCTATCTATATTGAAAAATACTTTACCAAGCTGAAAAATGCAATTATGCAGGAAGGCACAAAGGAAAGGGGATGAAACAGGCATAGATGTATGCAACAAAAGGAGAAAAGAGATGTTCTTTATACAAAGTTTTGAAAGGAGAAGGGGAAGTTGTGGAATTGGAGATAAAGGGAGACTGCTCTGACAGTGGCAGAGAACGCTTTTATATTAGAACAATGAGTCTGTGCAGAAAGGCAATGAAGAGGGAAAATGGCATAGATAGCAAGGAGGTAGTTCATGCTCTGTGTAATGCCATGCACACACGGTGCACATGGAGCAGGAGATGGCTGGTTAGTAATGGTCAGCTGTTGCCAGCCGACTTTGCTGGGTGTTCTGGCACATCTGCTGTCCACTGCACATGGAGGCAGAAGATGGCTCAGGGTGGGAGGGGGGCTGTGAGCCCTAACCCCAGAGCTGCATCACAAGATCTGAAGTGCTTTTCTGGTGTTGGACCATGGCACTTGGTCGTGCAAGGAGTAAAGCAGAGCTCTCCCCGCCTGGACAAGTGCCCCAGTGGTGTCGTGCTTCTCACAGGTACAAAGATGCTGTGCAAGGGCTGGAGGGGTGACAGGAGGCTGAGGATGCATTAGGAATATGTAATTTCCAGGGGAGCAGGAAAAGTGTTTAATGGAGGTGATAAAGATCCCTTGCATTCCCTTTCATCTGGGGACTTCTTGCTTGCACGTGTGAGCTTTTGCTGAACCAGAGGCTTTTCTAATGAAATCCAGAGGAGGGTCACCCTTAATTGGCTTATAAATCTACAGGGGTGTTGTAAACTTTCTCATTCCACCCTAGCTGGATAATGACTCTGGAACTGTTTTGGTGAGTTAATTATTGTGAACATAGTTGGAATATTAATCTTCTTGTCAGATTGATAATTGTGCTAATTTATTCTAAAGCATCTTTTAGCTCCTGGTCCTAACACCCTCCAAGCAAGACCAGAGCAAATTTCTACATGCAATGAGAAGTCCCACATTGTTTGCTTGGGTTAGAGAATGAGTTTCTGCTTCTGTTGTTATAATGCTTCCTGCTATACTAGTATTAAGATGTATTTAAACTCCTTTATGCACAGTAATTATTGCCAGCCAAGTAGGTGTTAAGAGGTAAGTATCTAAGGATTATTTCCTTTTCCATCACCTTTGCTCTAAGAAAAGAAAAAGAAGAAACAAAAAGCAAATTGCTACTTTCAAGTAGGAATGAAGAAAGCAATTCAGTCTTGCTGCAGGGAAGCAAGGTTTTCCAGAAGTTTTCATTGCTAAGTTATTACAGATTTTAAAGAGGCAACCATTATCCCTTTGTTGTAATTAGGAATTGTTCAGATTTAAGACTGACTGATTCTGAGATGCTGTTTGGATGTTACTAATTCTCGTTTCTTTACTGAGCTGGCTACAAATGTGGCCTCCTGAGTACATTCTCAGGAAATATGTCTTTCTTGGTATCACCAGGCAGTTCTTCTGTTGGGAGGATAATTCAAAGTGTCAGTATATCTTTTTTTGTTAAGTGCACTCTGTATGGATGTATGCCTGAATAAAATGGATATACTTAGATTTCAAATAACCATTTACTTCTGAGATACTGGAGTTAGCCTTAAGCTAACTGAATTTTGTATGAATTCCCTGACCTTAAAATGTGCTTTTATCATTGGTTAACGCTAAAGTAATGTTAAGGTGGAGTCTAGAGAATTTAATGCTGTTATTAACATACTATCCATTAGCAATGTCTTCAGTAATTCTCTGTGCTTGGTGTTTGGCAGCAATTTACTCTCACCCAGAAAAAAATTGCAAGAAATACGGTTATTGACAGTTTGTGCTGTTGTTACTGAACTCCCAGTCTTACGCCTTTGCAAATTGCCTGAAATGCATCTTTTCTGTAACCATTTAGCTCAGGAAGGCTGAGAAATGTTCTTTGATTTCTCATTCCTACATCCAGATCTTCTGTGTGATCTTCTCTCTTCTGTGTTGATCTTGTCTCTCTGCTGCTTTGTGCTGGCAACAATAGGACGTGACTCCCTAGGGTTGGCCCTAATGGACTGGATTGGGAAGAGTGGCTGGTATGGGTCTGGTTGGTGATGTCTGGTCCCAAAATTTATATGTCTTCCAACAATCTCCAGCAGTTTTGTCTGCCAGAGCAACAGAAAGGGTGTTACTTTCCCCTCCAGGCATCTACTAAGACAGAAAATTCTGTTTGTGGCATACTAGGGTGGTTAATATGGAAAATAGGGAACATTTCCTCTTAGATGGTGGATTTTAGCCAGCAACTCTTTTATATCAGTAGACCAAATTTCATTATTCTTGTTTGCAAATTGCACTCTATGGCATGTGAAGGCTTAAATAGGTGCCTTTACAAATCCTGAATAAATATGGAACAAATAGTTGTTTAATCCATATGCTTACAGAGCTCAGTGAGTTTCTTTGTAGTTGTTTGGTACATTTTGGAACAACTGAGTGGCTCTAGCTGTCTGAAAAACCAATTCTTTTGTGGGGAAACAACTAAAAAGAGTACTCTTATTGTACTATTGTGTACTGTAAAATAAGATAAATTTTCCTGCTTCTAAAAAGTGTATCACTTCACTTCTACTGATTCACTATTAGATTAGATTAATCCAAATAAATAAACTGGTTTGAGTTGTAGTGTCCAGGTCTTCAGTAGCTGTTATAAGATTGTACTGATTTTGCTCTGAGCCCTTTCTAAGTGTTGGATTAATCCTGTAGTGCAAAGCTCATGAGCAGAGAAACAGGAACTATTGCTTGTGGTTAGTGAAAATGGCACATGAGAGAGGTGAGCGATGAACAAACCACTGCAAACCCCTCCAGCACTGGCAGAGGGGCATGATCCTATGTAGACAGCTGGTTTAGTGATAAGACATACTTGTAAACTGACTGGAAGAGAAATTGCCATGATACTTGAAAGGAGATGAGGGGAGAGAGAGACAGAGAGGTAGAAAGTTACAGTCAGTGACCAGAGCTTCAATATCTAAGATGGAAATAAAGACCACTTTCATTACATCTTCAGTCAGCGTCAGCAGAAACTGAGGATCTTTCATTTCTGCTCCTCCTCTTCTTTGCTCCTTGGCCAGCAGATTTGTATTCCACTTTGGGTCACCATACCCAGTGTTCCCTGCTGTTACACACCTGTCAGCTGCAGAGAGGCCCCTACAAACTGATTCTGAGGTACTTTCTTGAAAAAGTCTTGTTTGCACAGAAACTTTTCTTCAGCACTGAGCTTGGCTCTTTGCATAGTGGCAATGCAGGAATGGGGAGATGGAAAAACAGATAGTTCTGAATGATTTATGGGGAGGACCCTGATTTATTAAAACTTTAATTTTCTTAGACTTTTTGTCAAAAGTCTCATGTTCTGCAAGTGTCTTTGGTCATGTGGATATTCTGCTTCACTGCTCATTTACTGGGAGCCTGTTGCTGTCCCTGGGACCCTTTCCCCTCAGGGATCCCAGAACTGTAAGGATAATGAAATGTTCTTTCTTGAATGAACACAGGTGCCAACGCCTTTTTTGCCTTTTTTTCTTAATTGATGTGTAAGCTAAGGTGACCTTGTTACATATTTAAAGAAGAAAAAAAAAAGACACAGTCACACAATTAGAATTGTCTGATAACTAATATTTTCTTGCTTTTATGTAAACCCAGATATTCTGTAGTGGCATCATCTTTAGAGTGTTGGAAATATGGTCTTTGTAGACTTCCTACCTCCCAACCCCCTAATCATTTCAGCAAATATGGATTTATTTTTTTAAAGGCTGAAGAGGGGGCATTTTACCTTGCATAAAGAACTTTAAAATTATTTGTTTTCATTGTCATTAAGAAATAATTTTTATGAAATTTATTTTTTTTAACCTGCCCTTACCTGTAGTAGGATATTCCATGTCTGGAAACAGTGTTCCTCTAATGATTAATATAGAAAAAATATAAATATTTAATATATTTTACTAGATCTTTTCCCTAGTTATAAAAGAAAGAACAATTAGTAAGAATACTGATATTTTAAAAAATATTCAATTATTATTCTTATTATGAAGGACCTCTTTTAATATATTGCCTTTCCATATGCATAGTGTATATTTTACATTGTTTCAGTGACTTCCAAATTTTAGTGCATGAGAACTTTCAAAACACAAAAATCATTAATCTTGAAGGTTGTTATACCAATTGTACTTTTGATTCTCAAAGCTTTCTCAGGGAATGAGGAAGGCTAGAAGTCCTTAGAAGATCTCTTGAGGTACAAATAAGTAAGAACAAAATTTATCTGTGGAATAAATGAGCCAGTCCATTTCCTTTGAAATTTAACTTAACTGAAATTTTCTGATATGTGTCTGACACTTTTGGGAAGCTGCCTACACCTGTTCTTAGTTAACATTTGTGGGGTTAGTAATTGAACATGAAAATAAATTCTTAGGAAAACCAAAGGAGAGAGTAAATCCTGACACAGCAGTGCTTGAAGAACTTTTATTCTTCAGAGAATAAATATTCTTGTACTGGGTTGGGAGTACAAATGCAATTCAGGGAATACAATGAAAGGTTCCATATTTAGACACCTTTACAGCTTGAAGGAGAGATGAGATTTGACTCAAATAAAAACTAGAACTGTTGTGCTTGGAGAAACTAAATGTGAGTCACATTTTTATTTTAAATATAGAGACTCCCATATGAGTGATAAGAATGGACAAAATCTTCTCCAGAAAAGATTCTAGCTGTCTTGAGATGAGGTTTGCTAGACTTTGGAGAATTTGTATGGAAAGACTTTGCCTCAAAGTATTTCAAGTTTAGATTCTGCTTGCAAAAATAATGACTTCATTTACAATAACTTCCATTTGGAAATTAAACCTACCAGTTTAAAATCCATGTCATGGTTGCCTCAAGAGAGTCTTTGTCTTGATAGAAAGTCAAGAAAGCATCCGAACTTGTCCTAGTTAATTTAGGAAAGCTGATCCAGAAGTTTACACCTTTTGCTTGGGAACTGTTTTAAAAACTAAAGCAATTCTGGCAATGACTAGCAATTCTGTTCAATCTCCTTCCATAAATTCCCATGGATCCAAGAGGTGCAGGTCCTTTTGGTACTGGCATGACAGCCAGTTTTGGCTGATCCTTTCAAACCTTTTCTCTGGGTGCCTTGGGGGAAAACTGAGGTTCTTAAGATTGCAGGGCAGGAGCTTACCTGTAATATCAAAAGAAAACTGCAATCTGTTTTCTGGATCCACGTTTTGTGTTTCTGTTACACAGTTTGTTGACACAGGGAGACTTTCTGAACATCTAAAATACGTTTCACATCCCCTGTGTTGGACCTGAAGCTCTCTTTCCCTCTGGGCACAGATGCCCATGCTGCACTACAGAGCTGCTCCATAGTTTCTCATCTCTCCTTGCTGAGTCCTTCAGACCAAGAGTGTTTGAATGCCAGTCAGAACATGTGTGTGCCTGGTGGAAAAATCTTAATGTTAGCAGTATACATTAATGGTAATATTGCAAATTCCATATGCTCAGCAGATGATTTCTCATTTGGACTTCAGTTAAAAAAAGTTAGATAGGATAAGGAAAGGAAGGACACTGAAAATATGTCTCCTGAGAAGCCTTCTGTGATCTATTCCTCAGTAAAGTAATAGAGATTTTAGTCAGGAGAGCAGATACCAAGAATCATCCTCTTGAAGGATACCTTACAAATACTGCCTTCTTGCATCACACAGTACTTCAGGGAATAGACACTGTCTCCAAGGAAGAGGACACGTGTCAGTATTGTTCCCATACAGCAGTCTCTGGAAAAAAAACTATTCTTTAGAAATTTAGGAACGATTTCCACGTCATGGCTTCTACATTGTTTTGCAATGGAATCATTGTTCAGGCATCTGTCACTTTGTTCATTATGTGTCTTTACAATGGGTAGTTTTCCTTTCTTTAATTTGTGTTCCAGATGTATGTATTCAGGCTTTTATGTGCATCCAGTACGTGATCCTTCATAAGCACACTCCAGTATCTTTACACTTTCTAACTTCTGCTTATTTCTTTTTACAAATTCACAAGCACACTACCAAACCCATGAATGATGTATGCTGAAGAAGGTTTGAGGTTTGTGCACTGAAATGTGCAACCCTTTCTTGGTTTTGTTTCTTCTGGAAGGGAGATTAAAACTCTTGGGTTTAGTGTTGAGAACAGTTTTGTAATGTCTAAGCAGAGTTAGATCCGTTCCAAAGTTTCTTATTACATCAGTGCAGACAGCTGAAGTGTGCAGCTGACTTTCATAGAGAGCACTTAGTATTAACAAATTACACCCAACAAACCACAACAAAGTTCAGTCAGTCAAAGCCAAGGCCATCCCTGTAGAAGGATTTCAGAAATTTCAAGTAGTTGTGATTTGTATCTCAGTCACGTAGTTCATGATTGACACATTTACAGGTAGCAACTCCTTGGCAGCAAATCTCAAGTTTAGGTCTTGTAGTTAGGAGAAAACATTCTGATGTTCCCTGCTATCCTACTATCTGCAGAACCTGTGGGACTCATGATAATATGCACAAAGAAAGGGAAACATAGTCACCCTATAAGAAACTGAATAACTGAAATCTGATTGCCATGGTGGTCATGTCTAGTAGCTTCTGGGTGTGTTGGCTGAATTTCCTTGTAGGAGAAGGGGAATTTTGAGTACTGCAGGAATGAAAAAGGCATCTTCATGCCTTATCCCTTAATGCTGTTTCCTCTCTTTTTTCTTTTTTACTTCTCTCATTTTACTTTTTCCCTTAACTACTCTTCTGTCCCACTAGACTGGGCCACAACCGACTGCTTTTGTTTTGGTTGCTTCTCCAGCTGGAGTACATGTTATAGGGAAGAGGATAGCAGAGATTAACCTAGATAACCTTTATTTATAGAATTCAGAGGTATGTTTAATTTCTCAGTGGAAATTGTCAAGTGAAAAAGGATCTAAAGACAGTTATAGAGGTTTTGGAAGTTCTTAATAGCTCCTTTTTAGTGGGACACTTCCTGTTACCTCTGCTTAAAGCAAAGAGTAACTGACTTTGAACAGTGCTTTCTAAAACCTGTGAGGTTATTCAGGTACAAGTAACTACTCATCTGAATGAAGGTTTTAGCCCGTGATCTGGCAAACATATGGGCACTTAACTCATACATTTACATTTACAGAATGAGCCATGAAGCATAGCAATTTAGAAAGGAGGAAATCTGAAATGTTGATTCCACATAACTCTGTAATAAAACTTCCAGTGGTGCCAGGGTTTCATCCCACACCTGTAATTAGGTACTCAACATATGATATTGTAGAGTAGGGGCTTTGCAATTGTGTACTTGCAGAACTTGATAGTTACTTACTTAGTTTTCTTATTTGCTCTAAAGCTTGTTTTTTCTCCTCTTTTTTCTTTTCTTCCCTGGAAAGCTGTTTCTCTCACAGTTTTTTCATCTTGAGGAGCTTTCTTCTTGCCTACATTTTGTGGGTGGCCAGAGTCATTAGAAGCAAATACACATCTGCAGTCTGATTTTTAAACCAAACTGCAGCGGCAGCACATTGCCATGAAATAAGGCCTTGACTTCACACTATCCTTCACCTAACTTTGCTTCTTCTTTTCCCTCTGCCAAGCTGGAGGTCAGCTTTTAGTGCTCAGCCTTAGTATTTGAAGGCTTATAATGGTATTGATGTTTATGGACACTGGTTTATGTCCATGGACGTTATTTGGTTATAGCCCTGTAAAATATGTGTGCTATTCCAGCCTGAGAAATATGTGCATGTGGTTATGCATACATCACTATAAAGGTTAACAGAAATGGTGATCTGCAAGGAATATTCTTATGAAAGTAAAGACTCACAGATATTTAAGGCAGGTTTAAAGAGTTATTGGCAAACATGCAGAGAAGTTGTGTGAATATGTGTAAAAATAAATTAAATTCATAGGACAGTGGATAAGCAAATTTGAGAGACAGAGGGAAGGCAGAGTTTCAGGTGGCATTCATCCAGCTATATCTGCAAGAATGCAACAATGATGATTTATAATTACTGTGACGAAAATAATGATGATTCTGCTGCCACGTTTTTACCATAGCCTTGGGAGTATAAGTAATTATGCAATGATCAGTTGATTCTACATATTCACAAATTTAGCTATTTATCATAATTGGTTTAGTCCCTTGGAATTAGTCCAGACTTTTACTTTGTGCAGTTGGTTGTAAAAGGGAAGTGGAAGGAAGCAAATTTCCTTTAGCTGCGTACACTAAATAAAAGTCTGATCTACACTAACAGAATCCTTATTATTGATTGCAGTACTTGTTTATTCTTCCAGGTTTAAAAAAAAGAAACAAATACAATAACAACAACAAAATAAACCCTCACACAGAAGCCATCTATGTCTCCTCTTTGGAGATGCGCTCAGTGGGTATCAAAAATAAACCAATTCACACTTCAAAACTCCCCTTTTCTGCATTTTATTTGCATTTTATCTGCTGGATGTTCAGTGGTCAAATTCAATTGAATTAGGGGGGTCCAGGCTTTGTGTTTGCTTTCATGCCCACCAAAGCCTTTCCCTGGTTGTCTCCATCCTAATATTGTCATTCAAGGAATTAATCTGATTTCATGGCCTCCGAAGTCCTTGTTACCTATGAAGCCATTTTATTCTAGACTGTGTTTTTGATAGCTCTGTAGCCAGAAAATACTTTGTCCCAAGCCCTCTACTCTAATCTAAAAAGACCCTACCAAAACTAAAATTTCCATTGGCTTTGAGGTGAAAAGAAAGGCATGCTAAAGAGTAACTGAAGGATGTCCAGGTCCACAGCAAATTCCTGGATGTTACCACAGAATTCCACGTTAAGCTGAGCATCAATTCTGATGCTGTTTGTCTGTAACATTCCAAAGTAACTAGAATCCTCTTGCTGCCTTCTAGGGACCCTTATGCATTCAGGCAGGAAACCTAATACAGCGTCAAACGGTCCCAGAGGGTTTTTATTTGTCTGGGCAGCAGCAGGCAGAGTGATAAACAAAATGTCACAGATGAAGGAGCAGTGCAGGCAGCTCTACATGTCTAGCAGCCATGGACAGTGAGCTGTGGCCTGTCTGTTATCAATTTGTCTTAAATCACACAATTAGATATCCGTCTTTATCATGTGTTAGTCACTACCTTCCTGGCCCAGTTATACCTGCTAGTTTTTGAGCACATGGTTATATAAATGAGTTCACTGTTGTGGTTCTGATATGGAAAATAGACTGAACGTTTTCCACATTCATAATTACAAACTGAAATCGCAGCATTTATATTGCTTAAATCAGTTTTTTCACTTCTGTGCAGCCATATACTTCTTGATACCTTGGGTGGTTCTTCTAGGTCTTGGTATGCCTTGGACCTCCTTTGGGGATGAAAGCACAGCTGATCAACACCAAATGCTTCATTTCCTGAGGTATTCCCATGGTAAGGTGAGTGGTTGTGGCCCAGAGACACATTCAGGTTCCCTGTGGTTTTCTGATCTTCTGGCCCAGTGAGCCAGAATGAAACAACTTCTCTTAGTGGCAAACAATGAGAGAAATGATGGCCCCATGGTGAGGCTTCCTTCAGATGAGATGCAGAGCTGAACCCGAGTCCTTCACTTCCAAATGAGCACAGGTGTTTCATTCCCAAGGCATCGTTTTCTTGTTATCTTTTAATCTTTTCCAGGCACTTCCTTTTGTAATGGCATCAAGGGCACTGCTTGCACGGGAGACCACTCATGCTTAGTAGGTGCACCTTCAGGAAGTACAACATGAGCAGAAACAGCAGCAAAATACCTGACTGGTACCCAGACAAACAGGGCTGCAGGAAATTGAGGAACCTTTGTGTTGAATGGTCAGAGTCCAATCTCCTGGGTCAACCAGATGTTTTCCGGAGAGGTTTAGAACCCAAGCTTTAAATTTCAGAGGCTTAAATCTGCTCAAATCTTTTTGTGGGTCTTTAGATGAATCTGGTTTTATGGTTACATAAATTTTTGGGCAGTGGTAGAAGGGACTCTGTACCACTGCAAAAGAACTGAAATAAAATGGCAGTAGACTTAGGCAGATCAATATCACTCTTCTGGGCAATTTTTAAAAACCAAAGTTGCAGCAGAAAAGCCAGTTATTGCAGTGCTACTTAATTCATTTAGCAATAGAGTGCATTGATTGATATTGTCATAAATAACAAGCCACTTCATCTGTGCCCCCTCTCTGCCCTATCATATTACACGTACAGGCGAGGATGAAAAAACAGCTGCAGCCCTTCTGAGCCTCAGGCTAACAAGCCTTATCGATTGCACTTGTCGTGAGTAATCTAAAGCTAAAAGATAGCAGCCCATAGGATTTGTATCTGAGCATCATAGGCCAGGTTTGAACCCACACCATTTTCTAGGTGGGTAGTGCCTGTGGAAGCTACGCTGGTTTCTGGGCAGCTGACATGTTTTACTGGAAACAAGTGCAAACAGAAGAGTCACGTTCTGAGCAGTGATTGGCAAAATCAATCCTAATTAGTCTGCAGATATTCAAGGCCACTTCTAAACCTGAGCCTTTTCTTGATCCCCTTTAATTATGTATTCAGATCAAAATGACACCCTGAGCTATTATCCTACTTGTTAAACCCACTCAGTCACTTGTTGTCTGAGCAAATGCATCCACGTTTCGCTCAGTGGCAGAAATGGTTGCCTCTGTCAGTCTCTCCTCTGGGGGAGCTGCAGCCGTGTCCTTCAACGTCTTGGACTCCAGGGCTCACTGCAAAACTTTGGAGTTACTCTGTGCAAGTTGACTTTGCTCTCAGAGCAAACTTCAGAGGTACCTCCTTTATGGGTGTTAAATCAGAGCATTTTAGAGGTATCTTTAAGGGAACAAAAGGTGTTTCTTTTGTGCTTGTTGGTTTTCATCTCAAATGTGAGCTGTCACTCCTTGCCTTGTGCTTCCCAGAAAAAGGCAGAGAAGAACATGTTAGGTGTGGGAGCTTAGTGGCTTGAATTTACTAATTAGCAGGGCTGACAGGGGCAGGAAAGGAGCAAAGGCTGCTTAATCAGTGTGCGTTTGGGGGCTAGTTCAGTGTTATAGACATGACCTTTTCTTTAAAAATCTGCTGCAGACACAGATTTCTTGGGCCACTGTGGCATGCTGAGGTGTGAGATGGTCAGTGACACCGGGCAAAACACTTGAGCTAGCAAAAAATTCCCTCAACTTGCATATGGGTGAAATAGCAGGTAGGACAGGAAGGTAATAATAAATCTATTAAAACCATATTTCTAAAATATTGATTTTTTTTTTTAAGAGAGATGAGCAGAATACTTTGAGGCAAGGTACTGTGCTCCTGTGGTTGCTCATTTAGTAAAAAGCTAAACTATATATGATAAAAAAGCTAGACAATTTGCAAGTGTTAAAATAGGTGCTGTTGTGGGGCACAGTGAAGGTTATGCCAATGAAGGTGTTTGCTTTACATGGAGATCAGCACATTTCAGTGTTTATTTAGATCAATGAGTCATCTTCCCTGCTTACAAAGGTTGGTAGAGTTCCTTCTGTACCTTCTGTAGAACCCCTCCCTCTGCCTTTTGCCTTTATTTTCTAATTTTTTTTTTTTCAGTGTAGTTTTGCTGTTTATATTTTTTAGTCTTTCTAGCAGCTTTGCTGGATGTAATTTCCTTACATACTATTTGTTTTAGTGTTTTTATTAACTTTTATAGCACAGGTTTTGTTGCCACTTAGCTACTAAACATTAATGTAGTGCATACAAAAAATATAGTTCACTACTTACTCTGAGAAGTAGCAAAGGGAATACCTTGGTACCATTCCAGTAAGAAACACCACGAACTCAAGACTTCAGGAGTAAAAACCAAGTGAAAAAAAGTACTTTCATCAAGCTTAATACTCTGAAAGTAATTCTCTACTAATTTTGCTAGAGAATATAATCATATAACTAGAGAGGAATTTTTTTTCAGTTTCTTTGACTTTAAGATACAACTGAAAATTCTGTTCTCAAAATGAAAACCGTAAGTAGGGCTTTTATATGTGCCTGTTATATGTGACCTTGGACTTCATTCTGTGATCCCAAGGGTCACTTCCAGGGTTCATTAGTCCCTGTGTGCTGCAATTTTCTGGTAAAGTTCTGGACCTGCTTTTTACCCAGCGGGCAAAACTTTAAAGGCCTCTTTGGAAGTACACACTGGATAATGCTATTCATGTTCCAGTATGCCCTGGGTTAGTCAGAATTTGCTTTCTTCAGCTTGGGGTTTAGTTGCTCCAGTATCAGCTGGGACACCTGGTGGCTTTGTCAACAGTGCTCCCAATTTTTTAAGCTGCTCTCATCATGGAAACCATTTCTACTGGAGTGAGGCATCCCCTGAATTCCCTTCAGCAAGGTCCTGACAAGTGTTCTCGCTGAGCAGCACATCCAGTGCAGGGATCTCAGTGAGCAGCTGCAGTGGGGGCTGCAGGTGGAGCTCTGGGGAGAGAAACCAGCAACCCCCAGACTTTCCCACCTTAGAGTGTGTGGGCAAAAGCCCAGAGGTCCCTTTCTTCAGAGTCTGTCCTCAGAGGCACCAGCTCAAGCTGTTATTTTGTTATTTATTTATTGCATCAAGATTAAATTATTTTAAGAACCATTAGGGAAACCTGGTCTGACTGGGAGTGCTGGGTGTGCAGCTGTGGGTGTGCCACAGTCCCAGCTCAGGTGGTGAGAGTGTGACTGCTGGGTGGCTCCTGGGCAGCTGGACAGGGAAAGTAATTCCTTAAAATCCTGGCCAAAGGACTTGCAGGAAGAAGGGAGTTGTACCTGAACAGTGCAGTGTTGGCTGGTAAGAATACTTGGCCCTAAATGATCCTATTTTGTGCATGGATACTGACGAGATCTTTAAATGTTTGTTGTATCTTTGTATTAAATTTTACTCTATTTAATTTTTGGAACTGAGGAAAAAGCTTTATTTAACTTTTTAAATAGATAATATAGTTGTTTAGTGAGATATATGTTTTTGAGCTGCAAACATTGTAGATAAGGCTTTTTGTCTTTTTTTTATAATTGAAAATTAAAGAGAGAAGAAAAAGATTTGTTGGGCTGACAAAATATTAGGGCTACCCAGTTGAGAGAATCTGAAGCTATGTGCTGTCACTTAAATTAATTTCTATATTGATGAATATACTTTATCAATTTTCAACATGTAGTCCTGCAGTGCTGTTAATAAATTATGAATCCAGAATTACAAATAATTCATTATTTCTCACTTCAGAAAATAAACATGGCAAGATTTACCAGTAGCACCAAAATCTCTCACCAAAGTCTTCATATCTTTTATTTGTGAGCCTCTTTTTTATTTTTTTTTTTTTTTGCCAAAATCATGACCTTCAACTTTCCTGCATCACTGCTGGCTAATCACCATGTTTCAAATTAATATTCTTCTGTGTAAGTGATCACTGCAGCATGACTTCACAAAGTTTGCTTGAATTTTAGCCTGGATTCATCTAAGTCTAGATTTATAATGTATTCTTTCCAGGTGTCCAAGGGGGATGTTTCCTCTTCCTAAGGCTATCAGATACCCTCAGAATTAATATTCACATTAGCTGTAATTTTTTTCTTAGTTTTCATGTTCCAAGTGGCCTGGAAGCATTAAGAGATATGTAATGATGCTCACGATCAGGGCTGGATCTGACCTTTTAATATCCATGACAAAACAGAGGGTAAATAAATCCCTTCAGAAAGAACTTGACATTAATTCCACCTTATCTGCCCAAACCTGTCAAAGGTTACTACTCATCTGGGCTATTAAAATGCTAGTGTTTGCAGACTCGGAGAAAATTGCTGTCTCTTGGCAGAACAAGAGCCAGCAAGCCAGAACAACAGTCAGAAAGTACAAGTTTTTTCACTCCACATTAGAAACTTGTTTCTAAGGTCTTTCCTACCATCTTTCTCCAGATAACATTTATGAAAGTCATGTTTTGCAGTGATAACTTGGTGGCACACGGAATCTTTATTCGAGATAATTAGCTACTCTATCTCTGATGTGCACTTTGCAGTGTATCATTTTTTTTTTTCCAAAAATATTGTGTTGCTTTTTCAGGAATACTGGCTTTCCCTCCAATTATTTGCAGTAACACAAATGCTTTTGTTTTAAACTGATGTATAAGAGTTGTACACTGTTACTGTCACTACCCAGTAATCAAACTTGGAGAAACTGGAGCACAAACAGAAAAAAGACTTATGTGAAGACTTACAGAAAGCTGAAGTCAGAAACACAATTTGATGTTTCTTTGTGGGATAATTTACTCACTGAGTACCACTCCATGTCTAATCACAGTTTGGCTGGATGGATGCACAAAGCCTAATTCTCTTTCTTCTTGGCTTTTTGTTAAGGGGATGGAGTGAAACTGCACTTAAAAATAGGAGAGGCGTTCATGATGAAAGAAACTGATATATTTGATTCTTTTTTTTAAGGGTGAGTGGTCTAAGAGATTTCCCCAGGTTTTTCAGCCACCCTAAATGCAGGACTTTGGAGAAACAGTAAAGCACATTCACTCATGCACTCTGACCTTTCCTAGCCCAAATATCAGTATGGACTACACCATCTTCCTCCCTGACACCTTTCATGGCATGCTTGTTGCCCCTGAGAGTCTGGATGCATTGGCCTGGAGGGGCACAGGCACTTCAAAAAGGAATGGGCACAAATGGAGGGGTGGGGCTGCCTCTGAGGCTCATTTGTTCTGCAGTCCAGGCAGAGCATCTGGATTTGCATTTTCAGACTCCAGTGTGGATTTCTGTAAAAAGAGTCTATTAGCAGTCAGGAGTGGTAACTTCAAAGATGCCCTTTCCTTATTGCAGGCTGATGTGTGTGTGCAAACTATAAAGTCATGCATAACATTTACGATGGTGAAATACACCTCTGGCATGCTACAAGGTTTTGATTTGCTCCAGGAACCAGCTCTTGTCTCACATCAGCATTTTATGTAAATAGGATGATTCGTTTTTTTTCCCACAGACAGTAAAAATAAGAATGTAGTTAATGTCCTTGACAAAATATATTAGAAAAGAATTCCACAAATGTATTTTTTTTCCCTGAGGAGAGCAGTTAGAGATGGCAGAACAAGAAGTTGCAAGAAAATTGTCCCATGAACAATGAGTTTTCTTCCTCTTACTACCTTAAGTTAATGCTACACAGGACAAACTGTAACGCTGACCTCATATTCCTGAGCTGCTTGTGTAATTCAAACACATAAAAGTGCTGAGCAAAATCAGTGATATCATTTGATATCATTCTAAGCACAGCCTGGTGTGTGCCCCCTTTATGCTTTCCCTTCTGGTAGTAGCTACTCCTGAGAAATGTGAAACTTTGGTGTTTTCTCTCTCCCACAAAACTCTCTGCTCAGCAGATACTTTCTTTTTTTCCATTATTAAGCAATTGAACGTTTGCATGCTTGGGATATGAACATAAAATTTCCATCCATATTTAATCAACCTGGAGGAATGTCCTTGACCAGGACTGGGGAGTCCTCTTCAGAGCAGGTATGGGATGGCATTTCCTCGATGGAGATGGCAGTGGGAATGTCTCTGCTTTAAGCAGTTTTGTGGTTTGATTATTATGATACACCTTCTGTATTTTCAGTTCCTGTTCTCTCTTTGTCTGTAACTCAAGTTAAAAAGGAAAGTTTATGCTGTTTGGAAAAAGGGGCAGGCAACTCAGGAGGACTGCAAGGGTGTTGTGAGGTCATGCAGGGAGAAAATTAGAGGGGCCAAATCCCAGATCCCAAATCCCCAGACTGTACTGTTAATTTTGTTATTCCCACAGTGGGGAACACTCAGCTGTGCATATCAAACTCTCAAATCTATTAATAATTGCATTCATCTGCACAACTATATACAAATATAAATAGCAAGAGGTCAAAGCCAAGCAGAAAGTTAGGAAGTTAGGAAATAGTAGAACTAGTTGCCTGGGCAACATTAGTATGGTTAAGTATTTGCATTTTGATCTAGGACTTTAGGGGCCATATTGATTTGCTTTTTTTTCCCTGCATGGGGATGCCTAGAGGGGAAAAAAACGCCTGCAATTTTACTAACTCTCATATTAAGTGTGAGATAATTATAAAAAGGGCCTCTTGCAGAACTCCTGTAATAACCTTTATCTTTATTGCATAGATGGAAGGAAAGGTCAAGATCTGTTCAACTAGTATCTTTGTGTGACAGACTTAGCATCAGCTCCATGCTTTATATACATAATATGTCCTCAGAGACTGCAAGGAAAGCAAACAGACCTCATCAATTTCTCTAATGATTCCTCTGAAAGATACTTTTTTTTTATCTTGGTTTGTATTTTTAGCTCACTTTAACAACACCTCTATTACCAGGCTGTCAGAGACCTCGTACATAGAATTTATGTTGGCTTTCATAAAGAAAAATTAGATGCTACCTCAAGGACAGTCTCTACTTTTAATGTCATTAAAGCTAAATGAGTTATTGTTGATATTCACTGAGGAACAGCAAATAGAATTAGATGGAGAAAAATCTTAGTGATAAGATGATGTGCTGGCTGTAACTGTCCACTGCAAAGAAGAGGTGATTTATAAGTATCGCTCTCTTTAATGTACAGGTAACCAGTACTTTATACAATGATGTTGATTCTATTAATCCTAGGGGAGGGATGGAGGCTGTGGAGAAGGGGTGTGGAAATTAGTTATAATAATCTGTATTTCTCAAGTAGCACTGAGTGTGTGGCTGGGCAGTTCGGGCCCAGGCGTCCTCAGCACCCCCAGATGCTGCAGAGGAAAAGGCACCTGGTCTGGGCCCCTGGGCTGCTGGAGAAAAGCAGAGCTCATGGAAAGAGGGAAAGATTTTAAGTCTGTTGCTGGAAGGAGGTGTTCATCAGCACAACACTGAGCTCTGTTCTGAGTCTGTGTTGTGTTTCACAGGGTGGGTCAGGTTGGAAGGGACCACAGTGGGCACCTGGTCCAACCTCCCTGCTCGAGCAGGGCCATCCCAGAGCACATGGCACAGGACTGGGTCCAGACAGCTCCGAGTATATCCAGGAAGGGAAACTCCACACCTCTCTGGGCAGCCTCTTCCAGTGCTTGGTCACTGCACAAGTAGAGAAATTCTTCCTCATTTTCACGTGGAATTTCCTCTGCATCAGTTTTAGGAAGTTCCACCTGATTGTTTCTTAGGGTACAACTGGTTCTGACTGAATGCTTTTCAAGTTTAGAATGAAAAGCTTCCCTCTCTATTAGGATAAAGAAGCAAAAGTAGGGCAGTGGTATCTCACACACTGGAAGATTCCTGCATCTGCATACTTGGCACTTAACACTACAATGTTTGCTTTAAATTGGTTCTGTAAAAGAATGAGGAAAGAAGCAAAACAGGGCTGAAGACTTCCCTGTTTTTACCCAGCTCGCTCAGGCTCATAGGGAAAAGCAGAGAACTCTGGAGATGATAGAGAATTTTGTAAAAGGCTGTTTTCTATGGTAATCCCACCTATGTATGGATCTGTGGTACAGATGTCATCAACTTTGTTTCTTGTGCAACTGAGAGCTCTTTAGCTGTTAACTCCAAAGCTGGAGTGAAATGAATATGGAGATCCTGCAGCATGTTCTATGGGCTCAAAGTGTCTGTGGGGAAAAAAAAAAAAAGAGGTATTGAATTTCCTGGTAGGAAAGAAAGTGCTACATATTTCATTTTATGTCTGTGGTATAAAGACTGAGAAATTCTTTTAAGAAAGATAAAAGCAGATGCATTTATGTGTAACATCTTAATGAATAACTGGTTTGTTGGGGTTTTGCAGAGAGCTATTGCAAATGAAAAATAAATGTTAAAAGAACATTATTAAGCTATGAAGTTAGAAACCTGAAGGATAGAAAATGTCATTGCAAACTTAATTAGACCCCCTAATGTGTGTGCAGTGGGAAGGGCTTTAATTACCTGATCACAAACTATTTTTTGCACAGCATTCTCTGTTCCTTTCAGCATAGAAACCGGATAGTCTTTAATTAATGAGAAACTATTCAATATTTTGTTTTCTCCTCAATATGCCATCTTAAATTTTACTCACTGTATGCTCTTTAAACCCAGCTCCAGACCCATAATTATTCATTTCTTGATGGGAAATTCTTGTGAAGTGTACTTCACAGGAAAAATTATTTTACAAATATTTTTATTTTAATACCATCCAAAAGAGATGATGGGTTATTATGATTTTTTAGAAACTTATTTGTGTCACAAGGAAAAATCATAAATTTATTTGGACTCTTAAAGCAAATAAAACTATTTCATGAGCTTATAATAAGCATTTGAAGAAAAAATTCACTTTACTTAAGCTGCATATACTACATGGTGGAAATAATCAGATCCCTGTATTTTAAATAGTTTTTCTAGGCCGAAAACAAGAATTTGACCTGTTAAAAGACAAAAACTAGTGAGAGCAAGAGCATGCCTTGTGCCAGAGAGAGCTGTTGCCTCCCTTGCTGTGTCATTAAGGCGCTGAGCCGCTCTCTTTGCTCTGGTAGAAAGCTGCATTTAAAGTTGTTGCTGTGAATCAGAAAGATCAACCCTGGTGATAGTGAGAGGTGTCTGTTGGGATAAAATACCTCCTCTGTTCCCAGGAATGGGTACTTGCTCTGCATTTAAAAGTCGCTGGGTGGTGTACAGGTGTACTCCTGGCAGTGGGGCCTGAATCTTTTGCAGATGAGCAGAGTGGTGCTTGCTCCATCCTCTTGGCTTGTCCATCTGTGTGATTTTCCTCATACCCTTCCCACAAGGTGGCCTCTCCTAATAATTTAAGGCAAAGTAGTGTAAGTAGTTGCCTGAGAGGCAGGAGTGACCTGTCACTGAGAACGCTCTCTCACTTCCAGATGAATCCCTTGATAAGAGGATTAGTGGTTTTAAGCAAGTGGGTAGAGGCACCAGCACTCAATGAAGTGAGCCAGAGCTTTATCCCTTAAGGCACTGTTCAAAACAAGTTCACAGATTTCTGTTTAAATGCCCACATTCCAGGTGTGCATAAGGGTCAATAAGGATTTGAGCCTAAAATTTCCAAAATGTGATTGAAAGCCTTGAAATCAGTTATTCTGCCTTGTTGTCATAGACTCTGGGAACTCTTCCTATGAATCAGCATTTTTTTATGAAATGTAAACAGTGTTATAGAACAAATCTCTTCATTGTCTTTTTAGTTTGTCTCCATAAAACTGGTATCTCATAATTGGTAGTTCCATCTCTGAAGTTCAGGTGTGGTTAAAGTGTGTTCTCACAGGCCTTATGAATAAAACTATTACTTTTTTCTGGCTTCCTCTCCTCTTGCTCATTTACTGTGACCCCACCAAGTTATGCCAGGATGAAGATGTCAGTGGGAACACCTGCTTTATTGAGGAACTGCATCTAACAATGGATATTTCCAGAAACATTCTGCACTGCTGGCTGAAGGCAGGGTCCTGCAGAAACAATAAATGACCATATAACAGAGAGGCAGGGAGGAGTTCACAGTACTGAATGCTGATGCTTCCCAGCTTTTTAGTACCTGCATGGCAGCCTCAGTATTTTTGACAAAGAATGGTGAATGGATGGGTGGATGAATGTGTTGGAGTGTGAGCATGCTGGTATCTTAAACCAAGGAAGAGTGGAATAAGCAAACCTGATTGTGTGATTTTATTGAGTCTTGCATGGCTCAGAACTGGGGTGAGAGGTCCATATTTGATGCTATTAAATGTCTGCAACAGGCAGGAACATCTAGTTTTTCTTTCTCTGATCACTGGTAAAAGGCCCTGAAAAGATAGATCAGAGTTTTTTTCAGAAAGACCATCAAAGCAAGGTGATAATTTTTAAATATGAACAGCCACAGTAAAATTGATATTGTTTCTTCTGGTCAGCTCTATGAACTTTGCAATATTTTGGGTTGGATAAACCATTTGAATAATGGGCAAGGTCTAAGAGGACAGATCCCAAGGGGAATGTAATTCTGGAAATGCTCTTATCCTCCCTAGGATGCCTCCTTACAAACATGAATTCTGTGTGCTGGGGAAGGAAAAGTTGAGTATGTGATGAAGAATTTAACATGCAAATTGTTATTAATTCTGCTTTCAGTTAAAAGCACGCAGAGCAGCTACAAGGAAGAATAGTAACAGTTAGAATAATTGCACTTAGATCCCCTAAAATGTGACACTCCAGCTTGTGTCAGTAATTTCAACTCCTAGCCAGGGAGGAAGCATATTTATCTTGTCAAAGAAGTGAAAGTTATTCCAGGTTTAAACAAGCATATGTCTCTTGAAACCAATATGTTTATTTTATTTAATCTATGGAAAAATTGTTGAAGTCTCTCTTTCAAAATAAGTAAAGATTCTCTTTTCCCTTTTCCCTTTTCCCTTTTCCCTTTTCCCTTTTCCCTTTTCCCTTTTCCCTTTTCCTTCCCTTCCCCTTTCTTGCCTAGGGAGAAGGTTACATCCAAATCCATTAATTTCCTTTCACAAGCTGCTTATATTCTAAAAGTTTAGTAACTTCACAACTCCTCTATCCATGTTTTCATCCACTGTTTAGCCATTGCAGTTTCTGTGTACCTTGAAAACCATTTGTACATTGAATTATAGAACTTTTTTTCAGTTTTTAGCTCTTTTAAGTGATGTCAAGTTTCTTGACACCTGCAATTAGTGGTAATAGCTTGCTGGACTCTGGGTGATGGTTGTGTAGCAAGAGAGAAAGATAATCTGTTTCTACATTGCTATTACTTTATAGGATTTTTACAGAAGCGTAGAACGTGTTCTCAGCTAAGATCAGAGCTTTGTGCTGCCAGGCACCAGGAACATCCATCAAGTGAGACAATTTGTCCTGAAGAGAAGCTGTAAGTAGGTGAAAAAGACTGACAAGGTATTATTTACCCCTATTTGACAGATGAGAAGTCAGGACCCAGGGACTGTCTGGATTAAGTGGCAAAAAATAAATGGTTTTGTGAGTCCTGGTGTCCTGTTATTGTTCAGTCCAGGGAGTTGGATCTGGAGAATGGTAGACATTTCTTATGGTTCATGCAGTTAATTTCTGTTGGCGTGGGAGTGGGATGCAGAACCAGGGGAAAGATGGGTAAGCAGTCAGAGCAGCATTTTGAGACAAGGCCAAGAGATCCACATAAACAGTGAGCTCGGTGTGTGCTCTTCAGGTATCACCAGAGAGACTGTCCCCACCCTGAGAGCAGCCCAGCTGTGTTAAACTGCAGACTGGTGAACTTCTTTCTAGTATTTAACCTGCTAAATAGCTGCAAAGGCTAATTCTGAAATACTTCTGTCTGCTTGTATAATGCACCTTTACTGGCAAATGCCAAAGTTAACAGAATCTATTATAAAATGCTTTTTCTCAGTGTCACTGAAAATCACGCTGGATTTTTTTTTCTTTAAGAAAAAAGAGAAAACGAAATGTTATTTGATAAGAGAATAACGTGATGCTTTTGTGAGAAAGGGTTTTTTTGAGTTTAGTCATCACTGGGGGTTCATGTGCTTTTCCTCACGTTAGTGGGATCACAGAGACTTGAAGTTGTCTGGGATGCAGCAGCTAAACGTGTCAGTTTGTGGCATTTGTTTGGCAGTACCCGACACAGGAATGCTGAATTAGCCCTCCTGCTGTGCAGCAGGGATGAGCTGGGCTGGGTGATTGTGGTGTCAGAATGAGCAGCACTTCAATGGTGTAGGAGGGATGTAATTCCTGTGAGTACCTCGGGATGTGTACAGAACAGGCTGGGCTGTTAGTGGAGATCACTTCTGAGAGGAAATAGGATTTCCTGACTATCTCTAATAATGTTAAATCTAATTCATATTTTCATATTCATTGCTGAGTATTGTGCAGACTTGGCAAGTCATTAAGGACAAAACAGAGTTCCTGTAAGATACATGAGCACTGAAGCACAGGAAATTGAGACTCCAGATGTAAAATCATAGAAACCAGGAAGCAGGAAGTCTGTGGGGTAGGTGGAAGGAGCACAGTGCTATCTTGGAAATTTTAGTGCCAGGTTGTAGCCTGGAAAAGTTTTAGGTGCTGTTCAGTGTAAGGTGTCATATTACTGCAATAAATGAGATACATTTTCTTGTACACCATTTCAAGGGACAATGGAGAGGGTAAAAGAGTTTTGGAAAACTTCATACTATATGTCTGCATTTCTGCACATTGAAGAGTTTAAGCTGTCCCATTTTTTTTAAATGTTTGCTGTCCATCCCCTTGACCTACCTGGGTGCCTTTTAATACAACTATTCACCTCTAAAGGCAGTTTCAGCATTATTGCTTCTTTTCTAAAAATAGACTGCAAGAGCATCTCTGTTATCTGCAGTGTGAATTGTTTTAGTAGGAAGCTACTTTGCTACAGTATCATTTCTGAAATTGCATATTACTTTAACAACCACATCCACCCAAAACATAATGATTGTGACTGAAGAAATGCAATTCTGAATCACAAAGTGGAATGCACAAGGGTTTAGATGCAAGTCACACCAGTCTTCATTTTGCATATATATACACAGGAGTTGTGATTACAGCAATATGCATTGTCTTCTGTTTGCAGCAATGCCAAGCCAAGGCCAGGCTGGATGGGGCTCTGAGTAACGTGGTTTAGTGGAATTATTCCTGCTCATAGAACTAGATAATCTTTATAATGGGCAATCCATTCCAACCCAAATCATTCTGTCATTGTATGAAACCAAAATTCAAGTGTAGATTAAAGTATGTCCCAGTGAAATGAGCAGAATTTCAACGATGAAAGAAGGCACTGCTGAGAATCCTTCCAGTGACATTCCTCAATCATGTTCTCAGAAGGTGGTCCACATTTCAGCAGTGTAGTGTGAGTTTGTGAGAACTGTTGTCCAGATCAGCAGAAGCCTTGAGAGGTGAGCTGGCTTTGAGCATTCCTAGCAGTGTTTTAATAGCTGTTTGGTGCTGAGCAGTGTTCCTCACTCCTTCTCGACCCATCTGGCCTTGCAAATCCAAGATTTGGATTGAAAACTGTTGCAAGAGCCTCCTGTGGAAAGGGGCAGAAAGCCCAGGACTGACAAGAGCCTCTGTGAGGGGCTGATGGAGACTGTTGGGTTAACATGATCTGAGACAAGTCAGTGGTGCAGTAGATGCACCAAAAGCTGCAGGCACATCTGAAACAGCTCTTCTAGCCCTGGGTAGTGCTCGAGTCAGTGCTCAGGGGGAGTCTGATGGGCAGAACGTTCAGTGACCTGAACTAGCATTGCACACAGTCAGTAGGACAGACTTTTACTCCTCAGTGTAGGTGAGGTAAGGTTTTCACAGCTAGGAATTTAGGAGCTTTGATGACAGCTATACACCACTTCCCACACATGCCCACTCCCCCCCAGAAAAGGGGAAAAAAAAGCTCATACTTCCAAGTTGACATTAATTATGTTCTGATGAGTTCATAGTGGGGCAGTTAGTAATGTGTTTAAGAAATGAGATATGGTCACATTATTGTTTCCCTATTTCATTTTTTTCTTGTTTTAATCTATTTTCCTGCATTTAATATTTAAAACAAACAAGCAGAAGCAACACAGAAAAAACTTGAAAGGCCAAAAATAAAAAAAAATAAAATCACAGAACCTTTCCACTTACATAATTCAATTAAACCCATTCTTCCCATGATGCATTGAGGAAATATATTATTACAGACAAAAAGCACTTTGTAGTGTTGTATTATTAACTCCTTCTGGGGCCAGATGATTTTCCTGCCAGATTAGAAGGAAGGAGCAATAGGATGTAATGTCAATTAACCTAATTGCTATGGGTCTTTCAACACTAGGGCTTATGTGCATTCCCAGAATGGGGATACAAAAATATATGCATTTAGGATTTCCAGATCTTTGGAGAGAGTTTAAAATGCCCTGGATATTACCCTGGTGAGAGCTGTGTTCTCATCTGCCTGAGCAGTAAAAATAGGCTATTTTTATTTAATTAGATGGTGGAAAGCAAGAGATTTTTCACGTCAGTCCGATGGCAGATTCAAGATTTTACATATGTCAAAACAAAGCCATCTGGATTTGTTTCTGTTGCAGTTAGTCTTTTGCAGGAGTCCAAGTGGCTATTTGAGAGCCACTAGAGCAGCAGCATAACAAAAAAACATGGGTCATGTCACAGCCCTTTCCAATTTCTTGGGCCAACGTGGAGAACCCTTTGCTTACACATCTGCCAGAGTTTGTGTGTGTTTAGCCAACGTTGTAGAAATGAAGACAGGGTCATAAAAAGTCACATTCAGACCTATGAAATCATATGTCTGAGTCCCAGTTTTAAACATTCTCATTGCCTTGTCTTTTTTTCTTCAATTCTTTCACCTCTCAATTCTGTAGAATTATATGGGCATAAATGTTATTTCTGTGTTTACAAATACGGGATTTATTCAACAGAAGATCGAGTTTTTTAGGGTGTTTTACATAAATAAAACATTTTACTTCTGAGTTAAAAAACAAACAAAAACAAAAATTTCTGCTTGAAATAACAGAAATCTGTTTTAACTGATTGAAGGCAATTAACAAGATGGATTACTCAACCCCCCTGCAGTCCAGTTAGGAGTGGTTCATCGTGCCAGTGATAAATTAAGATGGTTTGCAAAGTTCCTGGTGGATCCTTGATCTGAGGTTACGAGTTTGTAACAAATCATGACAGAGCAAAGCTATCAAATGGTACTGGCTCTCCTCTAAAGAGACTTCCAACTCAGCTGGAAAAGCCTTTTCTATTTGTCTAGGGGGACAGCAATCTCTCAGTTTTATGGGAAGGGCTTAATAAAGCCGTTCTCACTGAAAGAGAAATTAATACATAAATAATCCATAATTAATTGGGTCACCAGCACAGATTAGGTTCGTTTGTAACATTTGTTAGCCAGTGGGTCCAAAATCTTTCAAATCCACCTCAATTTAATTTTCATTAATTGTCAGAGCTCACAGGTAAGTTTTCCTGGCTCTGTGATGTAATTTAATTTGTCTGGAGTGGGGCACAGATCAACTCCCTTGTTGTCCTGAGCACCAGGCATGGAGCTTGTTCTGTACAGCTCAGGAAGGTGCTTGAAGCAGTTTGGGTTTGGGGTGATGTGATTGTGCCTTGGGCTGTTATGGTAAGGAGGGGCAGAGTTTGGGATTTTTGATCCAGCTGTGATGAAAACTAACGCTTAGGGTGACCTTAGAAATGGACCATGTCTTTTCTACCCACCTCTGTGGTGCAAAAAGAAACAGAAGAGTTCAACTGCTTCAAATGTTCACTTCTGTTTTCCTTATAGGGAGCTCTCATGAACATTAGGAGTGTGTCCTGGCCCTCCTGAATTCTGCCAGCTGCTCTCCTCTGGGCTGGGGAGGCTGGTAATGTAGCTGTAAGGCCTGGAAGCTGCAGTGATCCTCACTTTGTCCCTCTCCATCTGTTTGGATTTGGAACTAGAAGTAGTGTTTGGATTGGAGAACCTTGGAGAAAGTCAGCAAATCCCTGAGAGCTGCCAGGAGTGGTACTTCCTAGTGGCTGTGATAAAGCCCTACCCCTTGGAGGCTCAGAGGATTAATAAGTGATCGTCCTTGCTGGGATGCAGCTGAACTTGTCTAAGCCATGGCAGAACAATGGCATAAATTAGATGTATTAAAGAAAAGTGCTGCTTTTGGAGCATCAATTTAGTCATGTGGTGGTGATGATGGATGGGTTCATGCATCCCCCCCAGCCTACACCCCCCTCTCCTTTTCTGATGTTTGGGGTTGTCCCAGCATAAGCACACAGGGTGGGTATTGCAGGGAGAGCTGCCTCCATAATTACATATTGTGTGTGTGCTTCCATAATTAAAGTATTCCAGAGCTAGGGGAGCTGAGGCAGTCACAGTTGGCTTTGGTGCACACTGGCCAGCATAAAGGTCTAAAATACTGCTGGAAACTGGGCCAGCTGGGCAAATTGGTCTCCTGAGGTTGTGGGCAGCTTTCTGGTGAATCCCTCCCACTCTCACCCCCAGCAGGGACATCTTCAGGGTACATCCAGCCCAAAGATGAAGATTTTTTTCATAAGAGCTGTCTGAAAACATTCAGGTAATAATCTTCAGTTCTTTGATTCTGGATGAACTTGAGGCAGAAAAGTCTGTTTAAAGTAATGAATATATTCTGAGAAGTTAGGATGTCATTAAAATGTGCACTAACGTTAATTTGTTTTTCAGTAGTGTGGATGTCCATTCAGATATTGAATCTTCCTAAGTGTGATAGAATTTGTAAGGATGGGTGGCTAGGAGGGAGGAGAGGGAAACTGATGGACCATGATACCAGGTCTGTGTTTGATAACTATAACTTTGCAGTTACAGTCTCTGGTTATGACTTGTCAATTTATGGATAAATTTCCCATTTGATAAACTACCTGTGTCAGTACTGGTTTGGTTTTTTGTTCAAGGAAAAGGATCATTCTTGGTGACATTTTTCAAAGAGAAACTTTGAAATTAAATTAGATTTTTATTGTTTTTCAGATTTCTCACATTCAGTATAGTTATTAGAAAATAAGTCAATGAATAAATAGTTCACAAATAAAATTAGTTGGTTTTTTGT
Source organism: Notiomystis cincta (assembly GCA_013398075.1). Lineage (NCBI taxonomy): Eukaryota > Metazoa > Chordata > Aves > Passeriformes > Notiomystidae > Notiomystis > Notiomystis cincta. The sequence goes on along the minus strand of VZRX01022160.1, from coordinate 202,153 downwards.
CATTTTTTCTTTTTTTTATTATTATTATTCACAGTTTCCTATGAAATGTCACCAGCTTCAAATAAGAAATTTCCTTAATATGTTTCACTGGGGGAAAAGGAATAGATGTTTTTCAACTCTTCTGTCAGCATATGCTCTGAGACACTGAATAATTATGAATCTCAATATACCCCTTTATCTAACAGCTTATATGTTTTATTAGTTTTATGGTTTCTGAGGTTTTGTTTTTCCTTTAGAGAGCTGGTGAAGAGATCAGTACAATTTAGCAATAGATTTGACATTTCATACAGATAGACCTAGAAATCTGACAAGAAAACTTCTCTAGAAATCCCTAGTAAAACAAAAGCTGCTGGGTCCACAAGTTTTCTGAAAATTATGTTGGGTATTTGGCTTTCATGCTCAAGTCAACATGAATAATAATTCCCCAATCTCCTGTTATGTCTGTTTTTCATTATTTTACAGCTCCGTGTTGTATTCTACTTCAGTCATAACTTTTTTCAGGCTAAAAAATCCCAGTCTGGTTAATCTTTCAACATTCTGAAGATATTTTGTATCATTGGCCTACTTTGTAGCTGTTTTCTGTATTTTTTTTTTCCAATTCAACTATATATTTGTCTAATGGAGAGGCAAAAGCATCACAGTTTACAAGTTGAGGTCACATAACTGTTAATATATAAAGGGATTTCAGTGCTTTCTGGATGGCTGGTTCTCTTCCTTTTCTTCAATTACTAATAACTTCTTTGAGGTTTTGGCCATTTTTGAGTCCAGAATTGATATTTGCATCCAGCAGTTCACAGGACTTCAGGATTCCTGAATGAAGATTTCCAACCTATTTCAAAGGGGGTGTGTGGTGAGGAGAATTTTTGTCTGTGTGGTGTGATGCTCTACATTTTCTGATCCTCTTTATTTTCCATTTTATCGCCTGATTATTCCATATCAACAGATCCTTGTGCAGCTTTTCAGTCAGTCTTTATTTTCACAAGCCAACAACTCTTGTGTTATCACCGAGGTGTGTTAGTTCTCTGTAGTCTGTGTTTTCTTCCATATGACATTTAGGAAATCAGAAATAGCATAGATCAGACTAGATCCCCATAAATGCACATTTTATTTTGTCAGATATGAGCTTGGCTTGGTTGGTTTTTTTTCTGTCAGTGGTTTTCAACAAAAGCTGCTGGTATGCACAAAAGTGCATGGTATCAATTATAGCATCATTACCAATCCATAAACTGATTCCCTTGAAGGCTAATAAAAAATTTGTAAGGTCTATGTTGCCTTTCGAAAAACAAGATGTCTTTTAGTCATTATGTAATGATCTGCTTGTTTGTTTATTCTGATTTTTTAAAATATTTCTCCTAATTATGGATTTATTTGTAAGTGGGTACCACAGTCTGTCTTAAAGCCTCTTAAAACATATCCCTGCATTTGCCACCTTCTGTTTCTCTGCTAATGAAATACATTTCTTTGATAGGATAGCCATCACAGCTAATAGTTGAGCAATTTTATATTGAATTTCTAAATTGTGGAAGAATATTAAGTGAGCTTAGTGGATTTTCGCTATTTATTTTATATGCTAATTCAGTACTTCAATTTAAAATAATTTTCTCACCCATAACTGAAAAAGAGCCTAGAGTTGGAAATGTAAGCTGTAATCTAAGCTGTATCCTGTACTCTGCTCTGATGAAAAGAATTAATTCACCATCTCAGCTATGGCCTTGTCTTGTTCAAGGCTGTCTTGCAGCATTTTAATCAGGGTTTTTTTTTCCTATCACATGTTCAGAAAGGTATTTGTTGCTGGCTTTTATGCATTATATCAAGTGATTTAAAAATTTTAAAGTTCTGTATTGTGCTAGTGTTCTGTACTTAGAGAGCTGATCCAAATTTCCAATTTTATCCTTTAATCGCGACTTCTTTGGAGGAAAGTTTTCCTACTTCAAATAGCTTCTCAGTCTCTGATTTTAACAGATGGTTTCTCCTTCTTTCCTTTTAAAGAAATTTGTTTTCAGCATAAGTGGTTTTCATTTATTTTAAATCTCCAATATGATGACTTTAAAATACTTATATGGTTCTTAAAATAAGTTGTGCTGTTCTTACTTTTAATTTCTAACTAACGAATCGTAGGTTTTATGTATTTAATTTTTTGAAGTTAATCTCTGCTTTAAAATAATATTTTAGTTTATGTGTGTGTGTAGTTCTGCATTTGTGTGCTGAATTACAACTTTGTGTGGTCAGTGTTGCAGAGAAGCTCCTCAATAACAGTGTTTTCATCCTGAGTGCTGGTCAAGTTTAAAGAACACAGTGTGTCTGTGTGTTGGGTACCTTGCCTGCCAACTCCAGCAATTATGCATTTCTGTTTTCTAAAATTTGGAGTTTAAGATGATAGGACAATTACACTCCCTATTTAGAGCTGACAAAGGCTTCTCTCCATTTTCTCTAGTCTTGGATCTTTTCTTAATGCCTTATCTCCCACTGAGTGAAACAACATCACGTGGTCATGTTTTTGATAACCCATATCTAACACACTAAGGTGGAAGAATTTCAATCCATACGGATGTTGGGGTGGTCAGTAGTAACTCATTGGCTTCTAACCTTTCTTTTAAGCATAGCACCTTTATTTTTACAGTGTCTCCCACTCCGTCCTTACAAACTTTATACCCTTTACTGCCTCCTCCATGAGGCTGCTTTCCACTCACATGTCTGCTGGGATGGGTTTTTGAATACACAAGGCATAACCCAGGTTAGTCACACTTCCAGGGTTAGCACATGTGCCTTTGACGTAGCCATAGAGACCTATATTGACAGGCTCAGCCTAAATTTCCTTAGGCTGTGCTTTACTGGTTAAAATGAGTGCATTTCATCCTTTTCTCTCCTGCAGTCAGGAGTATGGACTTTGGCACAAGTCACTCCTCAGTAAGTCACATGAACACCAGTATGGGGAGAAGTTGGACTCTTTGAAAATGCTAATCTGACACTCTCCAAGTATACCATAAATGATCTGTGAGGCTGCAGAATTGCTGCATTCTCCTTTAGTCATAGTGTGTTGATTTAATCGTGTTGTAAAGAACTGTTGTCAAAGCCATGTGTTCTCCACATGGGTACTGGTTCAGGTGTTCATTTTTGCTGTACTGCAGAGACTTGGTGAGTTCAAATGTGCATGAGACTGAAGAGTTCATGCAGAAGCACTTGAGGGTATATCACTATCCTTCTTTAGAAGTTAAATTTGTGTATTTGCACAGTTCTCTTGTGTTTGCCAGAGAACCAGCTCAGCTTTGAAGACTGAACTGTTACCGTACATCCTAGCCCAGCTTATTATTCAGGCCTCACTGTGTGCTAAGGGTTTGAAAGGAAATCCTGTAATAGGTTAATTTTCCTCTCTGTGGGTTGCATTGTCTAAAAACACTTGATTCTTTCTTCCCTTCTTTGTTACTTTTCAAGGTGTAGCTACTCATACTGCTTTCAGGATAAAAAGAAAAACACCTTAAACACAATGCCTTCATCTTAATATTTGCAAAAAATGTTAGGTGTTCTTATTTCTTGTTCTAAAGGTGAGCTCTTTCATGGATCCTATTCACAGATCCTTTCTTTCACCTATGATCAGGAGATAAAAAGAATAAAAGGGCCCTGTGTGCCAGATTTCACACCTCAGGAGAAGGGCTTGTTAAGAGCTATTGATTTTCTCTCTCCTCAACTCCCTCCTCTTTTCCTATACTTCCCCCTCTCCTCAACTCCCGCCTCTTCTGCCATACTTTAATGGGAAATACTGATACTGTTGGAGAGGCTTCCAAGATTTCTAGTTTTTAAGTGCTTGCCTAGCTATGATTTAGGGGAAAACTGTACGGAAGTGGAAAGAAAAAGGGCAACTTACAGAAAGAGTGGTAAAAAGGTCTCTGAAAAAGCAAACTGTTCAATTTATAGAATCGTAGAATATGCTGAGTCAGAAGAGACCCACCAGGATCGTTGAGTCCAACTCAAGGCCCTGCACAGGACACTCCAAGAGTGGCCCCATGTGCCCGAGGGCATTGTCCAAATGCTTCTTGAATTCAGACAGTCTTGGTGCTGTGACCACTTCCCTGGGGAGCCTTTTCCAGTGCCCAATCACCCTCTGGGTAAAAACTTTTTCCTGATATCCATCCTAAACCTCCCCTGACTCAGGTTCATGCTGTTCCTGTGGGTCAGTCACATGAAGAGATCTGTACCTGCCCCTCCTCTTCCCCTCATGAGCAAGTTCGGACTGCACTCAGTCCCCTCTTCTCCAGGCTGAACAGAGCAAGTAACCTCAGCCACTCTCCATGCAGCTTGCTCTCCAGATCCTTCACCACCCTTGTGGCCCTCCTTTGGATGCTCTCTAGCAGCTTAATATCTTTATGTTGTGGGACCCAAAACTGCACATGGGACTCAAGGTGAGGCTGCACCAGTGCAGAGTACAGCAGCCTCTCAATTTGTATTGAGACACTACATTGAAATTATTGACATGGGGTTTAAAAATATAATTCCACTTTTCCCTTCATTTAAGCTATTTCCCTTCACTTAAGCTGTTCCTCCGATTTGATTTCCTTAAAGTGTCTGTTGAAGTAAATATTTGGCTGCAGGGTCTATACAGAAATAAATTAATTTTCTTAATATGCTTACATTTCTAAAATGGCATGTGAGGCTCCTGAACCTAGTGATATGAAATGCAAGGTTTAGAAATATTTCCATACTTGTTGTTCCTTTCTTAAATTGTGGTGTAGAGCAGAGGGTGACAGTGAGCATCTTTGTTTGCCTTCCTATGGGTGATCCATTACAAGTGCTTAAACCTGGTGATCTTGCTGTGTAAATCAGAATCACATATCTTGCTGTTAGAGAGTGCCAAGAAACAGATTGTCTAGGATGATCCTCCTTGGGGAAAGGACAAGAATGAAACTGTTATTGAATGTCCTAGGGACAGTTCAGCATGATGCATCTCAGTTTGCACTTTTACAGAATGATCTATTGCATAAAAACTCCTCTTGTTTAAAGAAACTATTTCCACCTTTCTTCCCTTGTGTTCATTTCAAAATCTGTTTTTTGCAAGCACTGAAATTTAACTGGCTGAGAAGGTCCCATATTCTTCTAATTTCTAAAATAAAAGTAATAGAACAGTTTTTATTGATGGTCTGATGTGATCTTGGGTCTGCCAAGTGTATCATGACTCCATATGTCCTACCATAACAACAGTAACAGGTGTTATTTGCATGCCAGGAAAAATTACACTTCTGAGTCAGAATTTCAGGCCTCCTCCTTGGATCACTAACAGGAAATAACTATTTTTTTGTGCTGTAGTTTAGAGAACATCATGGTCTTCAGAGCCTACTGCTGAGGATTGTTTGGTGTGGTCGGCGTAATGAAATGTGTGGTCGAAAGTGAATGGGCAGACATTGCACACATGCCTGCCAAGATCTTACTCTATTGCAGGAGGAAGAGATGTGGTTTCTTCAGGTTGCTTTAGTGTCCTCAGGATTAATTTAATGTGGTTCAGTGATGGACCTCAATGTGAAAGTGGAATGACAAGACTCAAATGTAGGATGCAGCAAACATTACAGTAATGGTTTTGTAGGAGGAAGAGACGCCAATTAAATTTAGCCCTCCTGTGGCAGAGGCAAGTCTGTGTAACTCAATGGGCCAAGGCTATGGCTGATGTACATGAGCAGGTTTCACTGCTCTGAGGGGTGGGATCGTGGCTTCATTGCCCCCCACCTGGAAGAGCAGTAATGGGGAATAGTCTGAGGGCTGTACCAGGCTGGGAATTTTCCTGGTGCTGTCCTTAACCCAGGTCCCAGGGAGGCAGCAGACTACCATAAGAGGAGCATCTGGCCAGTGTTTTGAATCCTCTGTTCCCCTGAGAAGGGAGTTGCCTATGGGGCAGGGGGGAGGAGGATATAAAAATGTGTGTAGGCACCTGCATTTCAACGTGTTGTAGAACACCAGAGAAAATCAAGCCTACATGTTTTTCTTCTTCCACAGGATATTACTTTACTGATCCAAATGCAAACGCTATCAAACTTTATAACAGCAAAATAATGTAAGATAATGAAGCACAATATTCATCTGAGGTCACTGTTGCATGGAATAACGAACACCTCTCTGGTGTCATCTTGCTGGATCCGTCTGGCAAATTACAACCAGAGAGATACCAAGTGCACAGCACCAGCTATTTAAATGTACTTTGATGGAGCTTAACACAGGGAAGGTTCCCAGAGTTCCCCAATGCTGCCAGACATAAACACATTCACTGCATTGTTAATCCCACTAATTTAATGTAAAGCATGAAGGTCTCCATGAGATTTATGCAGAACAGCTGAAATCTATGATTAGTGTTGGCAGCAGAAGAGCAGTTTCAGTCTGTTGGCTAAGGTTAATCTAGTCAAGGTACTAGGGAAATATTTATTCTTGTTGTGATTTAGTTTAAAATACTATCTTTATGTAGGATTGCCTTTAAGATGAAGTGCAGGAGGCTGAACAGGAGCAGGAATTAGCTGCCGACTTTTAGCTTAGACTTATAATTTACAGGTTTAATTTTGCTGCTTGTTTCTTGCTTCTATTATTATTTATTTATGTAGCAGTGATGATATTAACAGTGATAACAGCTTCACCTCCAGGTGCTCCAAAGACAAAGCTGATTCTAAAATCTAAAGATAAGGGTCCATTCTCCATCAGTGAAATACAATTATGTGAGGTGCAACTTCACATATGTATGCAAAGAGTGTCTAAGCACAGTAAGGAAATTGCACTTGGTTCATTGCTGGGAAGAAGAAGGGCAACCTGCCCAGCTACAGATTGGATCAGGCACTTGGGCTACATCTGTGTGAGGAAATGGAAGAAGACAGAGACCATTTTCTCATCCTGAGGTCAAGTGATGTAGCTCATGTATTATCCATTTGGTAAATTTGCTTTTCTTCAAAAGAGATCACCGTACCCCAGATGCCCTTTGGGAAAGGTCTCTGATGGATACAGAATCTCAGACTTTGCCAAGGTACAGTTTGGCAGCCTCTGGAAACAGATTGACACTAATTCAAACTGTTTAAAGATCAAACTGTCCATTTCAGTATAGAAAGGTGCTGCTGAACAAAACAAGAAAATAAATTAGAATTTTCTAGTAGTGAAACAGAGCAGGAAAAAAATTGTGCAGAGGGTTAAAAAGCTCTTCAATGTTTTGTTTCATTTTCTTTGGTCTAAATAGAAATGTTTCACTGTCCTTAAGGGACCAAAGAAACTTCATGTTTCTAATGTCACCATCATTACACACGTTTTTTATTTTGATACAGACCTGCTTCAAAAAGAATATTATACAGATTGTCTTAATGCATTTGCTTGCAAAATATTTTGATGATGTAAAAATGATGGGTTTTATTGGAAAATCTGTGATTACTTCTACTAACTGTCAGCAGAAGGATAATAAGCAGCATCCTTAATATAAATGTAGTTTACTTTGGGCAGTCATCTATCTGATGTTAATGATGCTGTTAACAGCATTTGTTCCTGTATTTGGAAAGTAACTAACCAGACAGAAAGGTATGAACGCAGTGTAATGGGGTGGATTAGCAGCAAATAACCTTCTCCTTGAGCACATCATTTAGGGAAGTGATGAATTAGTATGGACCCTGACACTTTACTGCATCTCCTCTCTCCTACTTGTACAGAAGCTGCCAGTAGCTCTGGGGTGTCTCAGTGATGCTCAGGAGGCCAGGTGGACAGTGCTCTGCTGGAGCCCAGCACTCAGCCCCTCACTAAGTAACACGTGCAATGCAGTCCCAGTGGGACTCCTGCTTCATCACCCACACTGCAGCCAGCCAGTCATTTTGATCCTTGCTCTGTGAGGAAGTTTAACTACTTCTGTGCAGACAAATTTTTTTTTCCTCCATTAGGGGGTGGAGGGCTGAGATGGAAAGCTGTCACTTCCTCAGATAATCCGTTATGGGAGGATAATTTTGACAGGTGCCTCTTCTATTCTTTCCCCTCCCTGCTCCTCCCTAATGGCAGCTCTGACAGTGTGCCAGGGGATATTGTTTCTGAGGTTATTGTCTGACAGTGTGCCAGGGGATATTATTTCTGAGGTTCTTGTCAAGGATGGGTGTTTCACAGAGAAAAATGTAGCTGCTGTTGGGAAAGAAGAAACATAAGCAGAAAGGAGGCTTCTCTTTATGAAGGTAGGATGGGGTTGAGACTGGCTTGTCATAGTAATCAAGCTGGAAGCCGAAACGTGAGTCTGGAAACAGGCAAACCAGCTCAGAAGGCTGTTAACCAGGAATAACTGGTTACCTTTGTCATGAAGACTGTGGTGCATTTATGGGAAAGGGACTTGAAGTGGAAAGAGATGCTCAGAGGTGACTGATGTGCTAAGTGGACACAACCTTCCCTCCAGCTTTTGGTCCCTGGACCAGGCTGACAGTTGTTTCCTCTTGGGCTCAGGCTGAAACCTGCTTAAATCAGTGGAAAAGCCTCCCATTTACTCTCCTAAGCAGGCAAATTCCTCTGAGTAAATGTACTTCGTTTTTACAGATGGTTTGAAAGAATACTGAAAGAAAATCTAGCTTGCCTTTTGAGAGAGAGAGGTGGGAAAACAGAATACTTAAGTTTGCCATCCAAGTGCCAAATGTAGCTGTGTGGTATTGAAAACAGAGCTCTAAACTTCAGCTCTTAAAGGAGCTGAGCAGCCCTCCTTGTCATGCTTTCCTTCTCCCATTGGTCTGGCCCCCTCTAACAGCAAAAGAACTTTTTTAAGGCCAGATGCTGAGAGAGAACAACTCCCAGGGGCCAGGTCCTGCTGTGAACTCCTGTGCTGGGCAGCTGCACTGAGCTCACCCTCCAAATGAGGAGGAGCTTTTAGCAGCTCCCAGTCTGGGCACAGGGTGATGGAGATGACAGCAAAGCCATTTCTCTGTGTTTCTTTGTGACAAGATATCAACAGTTCTGGCTTGATGTGTTAGGCAGGAGTTTTCCCATTACATAAGCAAAGCAACATTTTTCATCGTTGCCATTCACAGGATGCTGAAATGGTAAAATGTGAACCACCCCACCCCCAAATATTTAGACTTTGAAATTATATTTTCATTTTTATATCTTTTTGTGTTTTAGGGCTGAGATGAGGTGAAAGGGGTGAATTTCTAGAATTGCCTGAACTGACAGTTCCTTTTGTTTTGCAGCAGAAACCAAGTGTATTTTTTAATTTTCATTGTTGCAGAAACCTGTGGCCACAAACCTGCCCAGGCCTAAGGTGCAGCTAGCAAGCACTGGTGCTTGCTATATATAGTATAATTTTTCCGTGAAAAGAAACTCTGTGGCATCCCATTAAAATCAGAGGCTGCTGAGTTTCCATATGGGGTATTTATGGAAGTATTGTGGCCTTGTTAATTACTTGGTTTTAGTCACTGACTTCCTTAAAACCTGCATTTAGCACCCATACCCAATAGCCCCACTGAGCTGTGTTCTGGAAACACAAACTTCAGCAGAACTGACATCCCATTGCCTTTGGAGAAGATGAAAGTCAGAGTTTGTTTCAGCCTGGAAAGTGGGAAAAGCTAGGCAATGCTTTCTCCTTCCTTTTTCAGATTTTCATGTTGTTTCTTCATTGAAAATTCATGTTTTCTTTAAAGTGCATGTACACTCAAGTACTTGGGAGTCATTCACCAGGAAGTATGTTCTGTATCACAGCACAAACCCCTAGCTCGTGATCTTTCTCATCTGGCTAAGGAAGTTTAAAGGGGAGATGACACTGTTTTACTCATAAGTACTGCAGTTTTGGGATTTATGACAGTCTCAGCTGCTTTTTGTCTCTCTTTGGTTCCTTCACTAAGCTCTGGATAGCTTGAATTAAGTGCCCTCTTGTCCTTTTTCTTCAGGCATTGGAGGCAGCACACTGTGATGTCACGGGTGAGATTTGAAGGTGGAGTGCTTTTTTCTGTGCTTATATTTCTTTTAGTGAAGGTTGAAGTGTTGTGAATTGCTAACATCTGTATTGTATGCCCTCTGGACATTTATAATCTGATTATTTTTCTTCCCCTCAATTCAGTTCATCAGAGTTACTTTGGCAGAAGTGAGAGTTTTCAATATGTCTTAAAATACCTCCCCTAGAAGGTAGTTAACCTCAGGTCTGTCTGCTCACTGTTCAGGGCTGAGGATTGTGCCCATGTTGCTGCTTGCATACTCATTTTGAACCCATCCATTACTCTCCTAATAAAGTGGGAGAGCAGAATGTATTCAGCACAGTCATTATGGAAACCACATTCTTTCTGCAAGTCTGTAAATAAGTTGGCCTTTGGTGTGCAGAGAGTTTGTACTGGGGGAGGATGAGATAAAGTCCTGCATCTGATTTTTTGAACTGATTAGCCTTTCATGAGCAGACATTTGCACCCAATTTGCACTTGTCCATTGGGAGGTGGAGACCAGTCTAAGAGTTTGGCCAAAGGATGATCTAAAGCTCATCAAATCTCACTGGTATGATCTGGCATAGCTCTGAATTAATGCATGAGGTAAAGAAACAAATGTGTGTGTACAGGGTTATCAAACAACTGTCATATTTCACCACAGTTGCATGACATTTTCCTGAACTGCCCTTGAAAAGCTTTTGGGATCCCTCTGAATGGGAGAGTTGTAAAAATAACCCATTTAGTTGAATCGTTGTTTTTCCTGAGGGTCTCATCCATGCAAATTCCAGGCAACAACAGCGGTTTCGAGATTTATGCTTCTTTTCAAAATTTTCTTTTTCATTTAAACTGGAATTCCATTTTGTCCTATTTCACTATAAGTCATGAACTAGATGAGCTGAGCATTGGGAAGAGCATTGTATATACTTGTCTCATTGCCATTCTTCCCTACATGCTGACAGCTGCTGCCCAAGAGGCAGCACTGAGCCGGTCAGACCCTGCTCCAAACCACTGCAGCTGCTCTCCCCTCACCTTTTCATGCCAGTGGGACCTGCCTTTGCTGGCTCATAAAAAGAGCCTCATAAAATATTACTGTAGTGCTGTGGTGTGTGTCACAGCAGAGCACCGTGCAGCCAGGCATGGTGAAACAGGCTTGGTCTGGGGGCAGCCCTGGCCAGCTGTTAACCTTGTGGCCACTGGCACTGGGGAAAAGCTTTTGCCTTCAAGAAGCTGGTGGCAAAATTTGGCACTAATGGAGCTCTTTGATTTATAAGCCCCATAGAATGCCAGAGGCTGAATTTCCCAGGTAAATCATCAGTCTGTTGTGTTTACAGGGCTCGTTAAAAGACACAGATTGAAGTGTTGTGCTCCCTCCCAGAGCAACTGTGTTGCATGGGAAATGCAAGTGCTTTGTTTTCTGTGCTTGTTTGTCATTTTGTTCCTGGGAATTAATCCTTACCAACAACAAGTTGTAATAGAGGCTGTTTCTCAAGGGGGCTTCTGCCATTCTCACCGATAGGTTTACTGTTAATCAATATTTGAACCTCCAGGGCTGTGAAATCTGGTCCTGCATCCTAGTTTCATCTTCTTTAATGGATGGATTTTTTTTGTGTGTCAACTGCTTGGATCTAAGTTTTCAAGTGACCGTCTGTGGCATTTGGAATTATTCAATCAATGGTCCACAGCCCACAGGTGGTCCATAAAGCATCAAAAGGTGATCTGTATAGCAGTGGGAATTGGAAGGGAAAATCAAAGCAATCCTGAAGGCACACACAGAGTGAAGCCTCGCTGGTAGCAGCAAGCAGGGATGTGCCAGCTGCACACAGAACCATCTCCTAGGCACAGCACTGCCTGTGGATGTCCTTTCCCCAAAAGTGTCATTAACTCTTTGCTTATTAGAGGAGCTGGAGGGAAAAAAGTGCTGTAAGGGCTGTATTGAACCTCTGAATAGTTTATTTTTACCAGTGTGGCTCTTTCAGTGTGGGAAGGATGTTTTTACATAGTTGCCCATCAGGTTTGGAGTGAACTGATCTGGAGGCTGGATGTGGTTAATTCTGGCTCTTGCCTGAGCTGGTGAGGGAAGATACCCATCAGAGATGCCACTGGGTAGGCAGTGAGATCAGCTTGCAATGGGTGTGGTACAGCTGGGAATGTTTTCCCTGGCAAAACCACAACCTCCTTGATGGCACAGACAGTCCCTAAAGCATGCTGGACACTCCAGCTTGTTTCACAGTGTCAAGGTGTACTTCTTTTGTCTCTTACTGTTCGCTTTTACTTTCACTCTAGTCACTGCATTTTAAGCTTTTCTTCACAATCGAGAGGACTGGAAACTCTCTCTTCCCTCTCTGTTTTTCTTCTTTCTTTTTTTATCTTCCTAAAGGTGAGACATTTACATAATCACAGGACAAAGGGAACACGAGCCTTTGGAGCAAACAAACAGAAAACAACAGTGCCCTTTATGCACCTTATATATCCATAAATGTCTTACTGAAAATATGAGGACTACCACAGCTATGACTGTGAGGCTTACTTTCTACTGACAATTTCATTACTGAGAAGAAGAAGATTTTTCACTTGAAATATAAGGAAAAAAATCTCTGAAAGACTCTCTGCTGGAATTTGAAATTAGCTCCTATGTGGAAAGCAGTATGAGTAAGATCAGGACATCCAGAAATACTGTTTGTTCCACTCCTTAAAACATATTTGATGGATAAAGGTTAATTTGTGAGAGGTTAGTTAACTGTCTCATAATACTTGTAGAAAACAAGGTCTTGTGCGTAAAAAGTTCAGACCTAGAGGTATAGGAAAAGCAAAGCTCTGAGGACAACTGTGATAACCAAAATTTTTCCCTTTTCAGCCCAATAAGCTCCTAAGAGAAATAATTTTACAGATCTGTAATGGATTAACCCCAACCATTACCTGAGCCCCCACAGCTGCTCACTCTCCCCCTGTGGGATGGGGGAGGGAGCTGGAAGATTAAACATGAGAAAACTCATGGGTTGAGATAAAGACAGTTTAATGGATAAAGCAAAAGCCACTCACACTTGCAAACAGAACAAGGAGTTCATTCACCACTTCCTTTGGGCAGGGAGGTGTTCAGCCATCCCCAGGCAAGCCAAGCTCCATCACATGTAATGACAACTTGGGAATACAAATTCCATCACTCGGGACATCCCCCTGTCCTCCTTCCCCAGCTCTACGTGCTGACACAATGCCACAGGGGATGGGACATCCCTGGGCTCAGCTGGGCTCAGCTGTGTCCCCTCCCACCCTCCCATGTCCTCCAGTCTCCTCTCTGAGGGGAGAGGGGCAGAAAAGGCCTTGACTCTGTGCAAGCCCTGCTTGGCAATAACTAAATCCTCTCTGGATTATCAATGCTGTTCCCGGCACAAATCCAAAACACAGCCCCATACAAGCTACTGTGAAGAAAACTAAGCACTTCAGCTAAAACCAGCACAAGATCCCATGTTTTAAGGGAGGTTTTTCAAGGAGGTAGCTGGGATTGTGAGAGATCATTTCAGTAAAATTGTTCATCTTCAGAGGCCTTCAGAGGCAACAGCAATGAAATGCAAAGAGTGTTTTAGGAAAGGAGCTATATGTGGTCTTTTGCATTCATGACTGAGTGGAAAATAAGGCTTATAGTATATAGAAGAGAATTTTCCCAAGTTACAGTTTTTAAAGTGAAATGAAATGAACATGGTATGGTTTCAAAGGATTATGCCTCAGAAATGTTCTAGGATATTTTTTATTTAATACAGTTCTAAGAACACAGTTGAATGCTGAGTTTAGTAAAACAAAAATACACTGAATTTTATACCATCTATAATAACATTTGGAAAAATGTTGGAATGCTTTCATTTGAGAAAAAAATACTGAGTGGAGATGAACCCCTAATCTCTTTAACACATACTTCAACCATCAAAATGAATTGTAGGTCTACTTTAATGAGCTTATTCCAATTTGTGCTACAATTGCATTGTATGGGTAAATGATGCCAATTTTTGAACTGCAGAAGCATTTAGAAGTTGTACAACTTTTTGTGATGAAATTTTATGCTTACAAAATGAGGGACCTCTTTTACAAATATGGCTCTTCTATGAGATGATGTTTTTGTGTGTTCTCTCTTTGGTTTTCATGTTTTACAAAACTGTTAGCTTCAAATTCCAATCCTGGCTGAGTTACTCAAATGTTCTGAAGATTGCAGGAAGTCTGTGATATTCTTGGGCCAATATTACAGATAAGGCTGTAAAGATGAATTGAAAATGCTTCTGGCAGGAATACAGCCTTGATGTTTTTCTGAAGGTTTATCTTTGAAATCCTTCAGTCATTCATCCATGAGAGAATTTCCTCTTGTTAAGTTATAATTCTGACTAGAGCCATTAATTTTGGCTTGCTGTTGCAGGCAGTTAATCAAATAGTTAAGGAAAGAAATTAAATTATTATTGTTTACGTGCTTTAACTTTCTTAGGTGCAAACACTGTCAAAATGCTGGTTCTCCTGTGTATTTACTCAGGCTTTTATCTCTTCTGAGTTTTCTGTTGGATTTCTGAAAATACATTGTCCTGTTTTTCTTCCCAGGCTCTGGAGAACTTCAGTGGCTTGTGTCTATCGTTTAGTACTTCCATGAATGCACCAAAGGCTAAATTCAGCCCCATCCTTTACTGTGCTGACAGGACTCTGACTATTTTAGGGGTTGATGGAGTATTATAGTGCACAGAAATAGCCTGGGTTGGGAGAAATTGTTGGGAGAAATTCAGTATCATCCCCATCTACAACCTGCTTTTGTAACTCTGTGTATACATCCCCCTACTCTGCTCAGATGCTCTGTGTGCTGCTATTTTCCCTTCATAAGAGATGCAGCACTTAGGAGAAAACTTGACAATCAATTTAAATAACTTTTAGTAGTTTTTGAGACTGAGAATTGTGAAGAGCGGTGGCAGTTCACAGCCTTTGTTCAGAGTGCTGCATTCACCTCTTGTAGCTTTAATGTTTCACCAGGTCTCCTTGTCCCTCCAGGTTTTCACAGGGAACAGCAATGCTGACAGTGTGGTTCACCACAAGCTGCTGCACTCCATGAAAGCTCGATTCCTGCGCTTCATCCCTCTCAAGTGGAATGCTGGCGGGCGGATAGGACTGAGAGTTGAGGTCTTCGGCTGTTCTTACAGTAAGTGGCTGCATCTCAACCCACATTGTCTCAAAGAGCTTTTACTTGGTGCTGTGGAAAGAGTCCAGTAAAAGTTTTATGAGTTAAGTGTAATGTGAAATCCATTGCCATTGTTTGTTTTTTTTTTTTTCAGTAGTTGTTCTTGTGCAGAGAAACTGCTTTTACACGACAGCTTTCTTTGGCCACTCTTAACACGTGATGGTCTTTGAAGATGTGGTCTGTAGTGTTTTGGGCTTTGGAGCAGCCTGTAAATGTTGCTGTCTTAGGGAGTTTTGGTGGCAGATCTTNTGCCTGAGCTGGTGAGGGAAGATACCCATCAGAGATGCCACTGGGTAGGCAGTGAGATCAGCTTGCAATGGGTGTGGTACAGCTGGGAATGTTTTCCCTGGCAAAATCACAACCTCCTTGATGGCACAGACAGTCCCTAAAGCATGCTGGACACTCCAGCTTGTTTCACAGTGTCAAGGTGTACTTCTTTTGTCTCTTACTGTTCGCTTTTACTTTCACTCTAGTCACTGCATTTTAAGCTTTTCTTCACAATCGAGAGGACTGGAAACTCTCTCTTCCCTCTCTGTTTTTCTTCTTTCTTTTTTTATCTTCCTAAAGGTGAGACATTTACATAATCACAGGACAAAGGGAACACGAGCCTTTGGAGCAAACAAACAGAAAACAACAGTGCCCTTTATGCACCTTATATATCCATAAATGTCTTACTGAAAATATGAGGACTACCACAGCTATGACTGTGAGGCTTACTTTCTACTGACAATTTCATTACTGAGAAGAAGAAGATTTTTCACTTGAAATATAAGGAAAAAAATCTCTGAAAGACTCTCTGCTGGAATTTGAAATTAGCTCCTATGTGGAAAGCAGTATGAGTAAGATCAGGACATCCAGAAATACTGTTTGTTCCACTCCTTAAAACATATTTGATGGATAAAGGTTAATTTGTGAGAGGTTAGTTAACTGTCTCATAATACTTGTAGAAAACAAGGTCTTGTGCGTAAAAAGTTCAGACCTAGAGGTATAGGAAAAGCAAAGCTCTGAGGACAACTGTGATAACCAAAATTTTTCCCTTTTCAGCCCAATAAGCTCCTAAGAGAAATAATTTTACAGATCTGTAATGGATTAACCCCAACCATTACCTGAGCCCCCACAGCTGCTCACTCTCCCCCTGTGGGATGGGGGAGGGAGCTGGAAGATTAAACATGAGAAAACTCATGGGTTGAGATAAAGACAGTTTAATGGATAAAGCAAAAGCCACTCACACTTGCAAACAGAACAAGGAGTTCATTCACCACTTCCTTTGGGCAGGGAGGTGTTCAGCCATCCCCAGGCAAGCCAAGCTCCATCACATGTAATGACAACTTGGGAATACAAATTCCATCACTCGGGACATCCCCCTGTCCTCCTTCCCCAGCTCTACGTGCTGACACAATGCCACAGGGGATGGGACATCCCTGGGCTCAGCTGGGCTCAGCTGTGTCCCCTCCCACCCTCCCATGTCCTCCAGTCTCCTCTCTGAGGGGAGAGGGGCAGAAAAGGCCTTGACTCTGTGCAAGCCCTGCTTGGCAATAACTAAATCCTCTCTGGATTATCAATGCTGTTCCCGGCACAAATCCAAAACACAGCCCCATACAAGCTACTGTGAAGAAAACTAAGCACTTCAGCTAAAACCAGCACAAGATCCCATGTTTTAAGGGAGGTTTTTCAAGGAGGTAGCTGGGATTGTGAGAGATCATTTCAGTAAAATTGTTCATCTTCAGAGGCCTTCAGAGGCAACAGCAATGAAATGCAAAGAGTGTTTTAGGAAAGGAGCTATATGTGGTCTTTTGCATTCATGACTGAGTGGAAAATAAGGCTTATAGTATATAGAAGAGAATTTTCCCAAGTTACAGTTTTTAAAGTGAAATGAAATGAACATGGTATGG
>VZRX01022160.1:170969-184929 GCA_013398075.1 Notiomystis cincta | reverse complement strand
AAATGCTGGTTCTCCTGTGTATTTACTCAGGCTTTTATCTCTTCTGAGTTTTCTGTTGGATTTCTGAAAATACATTGTCCTGTTTTTCTTCCCAGGCTCTGGAGAACTTCAGTGGCTTGTGTCTATCGTTTAGTACTTCCATGAATGCACCAAAGGCTAAATTCAGCCCCATCCTTTACTGTGCTGACAGGACTCTGACTATTTTAGGGGTTGATGGAGTATTATAGTGCACAGAAATAGCCTGGGTTGGGAGAAATTGTTGGGAGAAATTCAGTATCATCCCCATCTACAACCTGCTTTTGTAACTCTGTGTATACATCCCCCTACTCTGCTCAGATGCTCTGTGTGCTGCTATTTTCCCTTCATAAGAGATGCAGCACTTAGGAGAAAACTTGACAATCAATTTAAATAACTTTTAGTAGTTTTTGAGACTGAGAATTGTGAAGAGCGGTGGCAGTTCACAGCCTTTGTTCAGAGTGCTGCATTCACCTCTTGTTGCTTTAATGTTTCACCAGGTCTCCTTGTCCCTCCAGGTTTTCACAGGGAACAGCAATGCTGACAGTGTGGTTCACCACAAGCTGCTGCACTCCATGAAAGCTCGATTCCTGCGCTTCATCCCTCTCAAGTGGAATGCTGGCGGGCGGATAGGACTGGGGGGTGGTGTCTTCGGNCTCGATTCCTGCGCTTCATCCCTCTCAAGTGGAATGCTGGCGGGCGGATAGGACTGAGAGTTGAGGTCTTCGGCTGTTCTTACAGTAAGTGGCTGCATCTCAACCCACATTGTCTCAAAGAGCTTTTACTTGGTGCTGTGGAAAGAGTCCAGTAAAAGTTTTATGAGTTAAGTGTAATGTGAAATCCATTGCCATTGTTTGTTTTTTTTTTTTTCAGTAGTTGTTCTTGTGCAGAGAAACTGCTTTTACACGACAGCTTTCTTTGGCCACTCTTAACACGTGATGGTCTTTGAAGATGTGGTCTGTAGTGTTTTGGGCTTTGGAGCAGCCTGTAAATGTTGCTGTCTTAGGGAGTTTTGGTGGCAGATCTTGTAGTGCTGCAGATGCATGGTCATGGCAGACTGTGAGTGGAAGGCAAAAGGACTGGTGCTGCTCCTTTGCAGGTCCACTCATGAGGAAATAGAAGTCCAGTATTTGTTTCTCAGGTGACTTTGTGTTCAGTTTGGTGACTTGAGATGCTGCTGAAACAGGAGAGATTTTGTTGTGGAGAGTTCAGGGGATTAACAGCGTTTTACCAGTAAATTCAGCCTGGTGTGGCACAAGTCACCATCATGTGACCCCACACATCTCCCCATTTAGCTTAGGTCATTATCTGTTCCTCCCAAGCACAGATAATGGGTTGTAACAGAATAAGCATAAAAACTGTTTGGGAGACAACTTAAATTCATCTATGCTGAATCAAAGTGAGAAGGTTATTAAACTTATTGATTGACATGTTCCCAGTGATCAGAGACACAGCTCCAGGACTCTCTGGGGCCTTGTCACTGCACATGGATCCTAGGACTGCTTCACATGGTCTCACAGGAAGATTCTTGTGGTCTCTATGTAGGTCTATCACATCCATTCAGCTTTTAGATGCTGTTTCTCCACCAGTACAGGCACCATGGGCTGACCTAGAGCAGCCTGCTCTGATTGCACAGTCATTAGGGCAAGAGACTTTCCCCAGGTGTATTAGTGAACATGTGACCTGAAACCTGAAATTCACAATCAACTTGGTGACATGATTCTGAAACAGCTAGCTAATCTGTTTTCAAAAGCTTTCCTCTATTAATGATGCCCAAACCTCTGCAATGAAGAGTGTAGTCCAAACAGATGTGTAACATATAGAACTTTAGGAAGATTGAAAGTTTTGTGGCTGATTTTTCTTTTTATGGTGTTAGTCCATGTGATGTACTACATGAGCACTACTCCCATGTCAGACTGTGGTTGTATTTTCTATGATACAAGAAGATTTCAGAGTCACTTGCAGGCTGAGTTGCCTTGTGCTATCATGTAAGTCTTCATCTTTGTCCTGTACCCTGCAGTTACAGGAAATAAAAGTGCTTGTGCAGAATTAAGGTATGAGATTAAAGCGAGCCAGAAAAGAAATAAGGGGATTCATAAAACTTTTACAGGGTGTTGAAATATTCATTCCATTTATATAAATGTGCCATTCACATTTCTCTCTGGCAAATTGCATATGCCAAGCAATACCTGTCTACAAGTTGTGCTTGTATAGTTTCACTGACTTGGCTACTCCTAACCCAAACACACCAGCACTGTACAAAAGATGTTTGATCATTTAGAAAAATGTCATCTTTAGTGGTATACTGACAGAATATCTACAGCAGATCCTGAGCTGGTGTAGAAATACATAACTGCATTTTGTAAAGTTGTTAGCTGACAGACTTATCCACCATGTTCAGTTGTAGCACAAGAAATATTAATAATCTGGAAAGAAAATTTAAAAATTACAAAGCTTAAGTTTCTATAGACAGGCTGTTGAACAAGCCAGGAAGGAAACTGAACCAGAAGAAGTATATTGAATGTGCACCATCTTTATGTGAGTGTCTGTATGTATATGAAAGAAGGGATGTGATGCTGGAAGTAGAAACAGCATCAGCTGATACAAATCCATCTGCAAGAGCCACCTGTGGCTTCCCTGCTGCCTTTTTAGGTGAGTGTGACAGTCTCATGGCAGCAGAAGGCTCTGCTATCCCATTTTTGGAGGGTGGCTGTCCTACATAATCTTCTCTTCTCGAGAGGTCCAGGAACACAGTGCTGTGCTGACTCCTGCAGGTGCAGCTTTCAGTGGTGACTGTTCAGTAGGGGACACCTGGGGGGCATCAGGTCTTGTAGGTCACCTGCCAGGTGACACTTGGCCAGGACACAGCAACAAAACATCCTGAGGAATCCTGCTGTGTGCACTGGATGCCAGAGTGGGTAGCAGCCTGTGATGGTACTGTGCTGCTGAATGGCACTTGCTGTTGTTTATTGCTTCTTTCTTTGGAAAAATAAAAACACATTTTGAACATTAAAGCTATTTCAGATTATGAGATCAGATTATGATCCTATTCCATACAGATCAAAGTTCCTATGAATAAAGGACTCCAAGGCCATCATATAAACTGTAATTCACAGATAGCCTGCTAATTGTTTACTTTCTTCAGAAAGTATGTATTTAAATGAAAATTAATGACATTTATTTGAAATTCCTGTAAAGATCTCATCTGGTATTTTCAAAATAGATACTTAAATAAGAAGGAGATGATGATCTGAAAATATACATTAATGTTTCCTTTTAGAAAAGGATTGATGATGAGTTCTATGGAAAGTTCCATGCAGAAATATGTGCAAGCCCTTGCTGTCCCTCTGCAGCAGTGGCTCCAGCAGTGTATTTGTAAGAGATAAGCAGAGCTGCAGCAGAGGACATGCTCAGACAAATGGCAAACCAATTGCTTTTGATGCTGGAGGTGGCAAAGGGCAACAAGTGTATCTTTATACTTGGGAAAAGTCTTGTTAGCTTTGCACAAGAAAAAAAGAAAATTGCTGACACAATTGCTTTTATAGGATAAGATTTATAGCTGCATTGAAGATGCTGATCATATTCTATAACTGGTTAACAGCCCAAGGTGCATCAGCAGAATTGGGTGTATGTGCAGTTAACAGGCTGGGATACCACAGGAGAAGCAATGATAGGGTGTGAGACAGGGTGTCTTCTGAGAGCAGAATTCTTCATTTGCAGTTCAGGACTCTGATTTCTTATATTTTGCTGTCATTGCTTCAGGGAATGATCTGATATTGTGCTTTTTTATTAAATGACATTTGTACTGGATTCTTTTTCTGTCTCTGTTTTTTTTTCCTTTTTATTTTCTTTCCCTTCACCTCCCTTCATCCTCTCCATTGTCTTCCTGAGATAGAAAAGAACTCATTGCAGAGAACTACTTAATGTCTGATAGTCATTGACCAGTAGTGTTTGTAATCAGATGCACAAGGAATGATTGATTACCCAAAGAAAGCAGAGATTTGTGATAGGGTCAAAGCTGCATGGCAGAGCAGTCACCTCTGAAGGGGTCATCCCCATTCATGCCTTGGGATGTGTGTTTGAGGAGGGAGGTGAGATGGCTTTAGGGGTGTTTAAACCAGTAAGCCCCAGCCTGGCCTGGGGACACATCTGTTCAGACCAGGAGCTGTCCTCCTCCCTTCTGCCAGGAGCTAAAGGTTCTGTTCATTGGTGCAAGACTGAAAGTTCCTGTCTCACGTGGCAACTACTCCTAGAGTTGCTCCTGGTTTAGAATTTCTTTGCTAAGTAAGTGCTCACTTTTCCCAAAATCCCTAGGAGGAAGGAGTGTCTTTTTAAGTGTGGCTGTGTATCCTGTCTGCTGCTGGGAGCAGATTGCTGCACGAGCAGACTCTGAGCTCTCATACTGCTGCCAGCCTGTCACCAGGATGATGAGGACAGTGTAGGAAAGAGCCCAGAATGAGTCAACTCTGTCTTCAGGGAGCATAAGAACAGCAGCAGGCAGTGCAGAACGAAATCACACGTTGTGTTTTAGTTTGTTGTTACTACAGATTTTCTGGGACTTGAAACATTTTGGGTCCTTGTTCTCTTGCTGCAAGAGGGTTATGGGCACACATGGACTAAATAAACACTAAGCAAACACTAAGCAGGTTTTCTGGAGTGGCTGTTTTTAACAGGAACCAACGATTTGTTGTCATGCAAACTGCCACTAATGACTTTTGGCTGCCAGCATTGGCATTTATTTGACATATTCCCATTTCATTCAGGGCTATTTATTGGCCAATGTGCTCACAACTGATAATTAGCAGAGCAGAACTTTTCAGAAACAGGTTTTCCTTTGTGATATACTCTGTAAATGTCAGTAGTAGAGCTCTTCAAGAAATCCTGTTATGCTGTGGCTTAGTGGAGAGCTAAGAACAAGAACTGAAGTGTGATTTAGACTGGCTGGAGCCTTGGATCTTAGGAGAAAGATTTAAAAAGGGCAATATTGCTTTTGCAGCAACATTGAGTCAGTGCACCCTTGCTCTTACAGTACCTTTGTTTCTAAGAGCCAGGAGGAAAATCAGCTTTAGGTGCAAAATGCTCTGGAAATCAAAGACTGTAAATTCTTTATAAGCTGTTTCCTAATTCCTGCCTGTGTTGAAATGAAACCATTTTTATAAGACACTTGTGATTTACTTCAAACAAATTGTAGTATTTAATGTAGTTAGGGGAAATTCATAAGAACTAAACTACCAATTTACTTCCCTTTAGAGAAACTGGCAGTCAAGGTGTCAATAGGGAGAAGTCAGCACTGCTGAAGGAGCTGTTTCTTAACACCTAATTCAGAAATTAAAAACAGTAAAAGCAGATGGCAAGAATACTTTTGCATTTGTGATAATTCCTAAACTAGCAACTGTTCCACAAATGATGGGAAACAGCATGTTATAATTCTGACATCACAGATAAAAAGTTGGTCTTAGTTTATTCAGGAGTGAATTTTCCCCAGGACTGAGTTTCTTTGTAGTTTTATTCTCATTAAAAAAAAAATCATTTGCCTTCTGATTTGGAATGAAGGTGGTTTTGTAGTTACAGAATTTTGCATTACAATTAAACGTTGTGCTCCCTGCAAGTTGTAAGTGTGCCATCAAACTTCTGTACAAACTGTCATACTGATAGGCAGAAGTCTTCATGGCAGTTTCCATGGTAACAAATAGTTAACAGCTGTTTTATTTTCTGAGCTTTTAATAGTTTTTAATTGCAAACCTCTTTATATTTTTCACTTAAAAAAAAAAGAAAAAAAAAGAACAAAAAAGGTTAAAACCCTCCCCTCTCAGCTCCTATTATTTTTGGTTTTTAAAGAGGAGCAGATGAAACTAATGTTAATGCTGAAAAGGATAGAAGAACTCTCAATGGAGTTTAGGTGACTTAAATTACTGACTTGTATCACAATACAGTTGGTGACTGGAAGTCTTGATTGTATGAACCTCTCAGTTATTTTTCAGAACAAAATAGAAAACTGATAGCTCTGGGTTATCATTTAAATGTATGGTTTGCAAACAAAGATAATCTACATTCTTTCTACATGGGCACTAGGAAAGTGTTACTTGTCTTTGTGCCTGTGCCTCAGTAGTTATGGAGCTTAGTAAACCTCTGTTCAGATTCTTCATTGTCTAGTATTCTTAATTTTTAATATTTTTCTTAACAACAGGAAATACCAATTGACAAAATGGATATTTTATACATAACTCGTGTCAAATTGCAGTTGGATAGAAATCGGAATTGAATTAATGTATGTCAGCCAGATGTTTGTATGCAACATATTAGTTAAAAGTATTTAAAGCTACCTGAAATATTCTGGTTAGAGATGCATTTAAAAATTTGTTTAAAAATATGTTTTGCTTAAAAGACCACTTTACAAAGCAAATAGAGTACTGCAGGCTGCTGCTGCTGCCAAAGAAAATATTAATTGCAATTGAGGAACAGAAAGCTTGTTTCCTACCAGAATGATTGGGATTGTAGAGGCTGGCTGAAGGGGAAAATATGTTTCTAATAGGATTTTCAAAGGTGTATAATCAGTTTAGATGCCCAGTTCCCATGAAATCTCTTCAAAAGCTTTTTGAATTGATATTTGACTACTCCTGCCAGCCTAGTCAATTTGCATGCAGAAACATGGCTGATAAATGCCCATCACAAGCAAGCAGGCAGCCCTTGGAGGCTGAGGGGATCCTTATTTGAATGCAGAGGTGGATGCAGGCATGGCTGACATGCAGGAAGAGCTCAACAGACACTTGTGAAGCTACAGAAGTGGAGTGAGTACTGAAGTGTTCAAAGTAATGAATAACATCCTGAATGCATTTGAGATGAACAGCAAATGTGGCAAGGGATGTTCTGGAGATCTGAATATGATGGAAGGCACCTGTTCTGCTCTCAAAGTTAAGTGAGAGAGAAGTGTTGTATGAGGAAGGCAAGTGCAGAGGAGTTCTGGCTTTATCCTCACATTCCCTTTCCCCAGCAGAGGGAGAGCATTGGAAATGGATGAAGTGGTTGCTCAAATGACCTGTACATCCTGTGGGTGTGCACTCAGGACAATACCTGACTCCAAATTGTATTTGGAAAGATCCTGAAAAAAACACAGTCCCTCTCCTGATGCTGCCCCTCCTTGTCATTTTGCCATTTTCTTTCTTCCAGAGTCAGATATTGCAGACTTCGATGGCAGAAGTTCACTTCTCTACAGGTTCAATCAGAAGCTTATGAGCACATTCAAAGATGTAGTTTCCTTGAAGTTCAAGAGCATGCAGGGGGATGGAGTCTTATTCCATGGGGAAGGACAGCGTGGAGACTACATAACCTTGGAACTGCAGAAAGGGAAGCTCTCCTTGCACCTCAACCTGGGTAAGGGTAATTAGGGTTACTGGTTTGCATATAAATCTGTGATTTATAGTAGACAATATCTGGAAACTCTAACTGGTATCAACAGAACGTTCTGTGTGCTGATGCCATGCAGGACATGGTGGCTGAGCCAAGAAGAGACCTTGGCTCCTCTAACTAGTGCTGAGCAAGGCAGAACTGCTCAATGGCTAGTTCTGATTCTTCACATACCTCCTTTTTTTTTTTTTTTGCATGGGTGTATGTGGGTTTTCTGTATTATTTTTAAGAACAGCATTCTCAGGGAGTGGTCTTTGGACTGCAGAAAAGATTTATTTTTGGTTTGTGTCTAATTTTTTTCCATTTGCTCAGTGATTCAGAGCTTAGCTGAGAATACAGAATTTCAGTGATAACATTCTGGTCAAAACATTGTGCACACTGCTATATGTTTTCCTTCTTGAAAGCTGTGATTATTCCTTCTTCACTGTCTGTAAGGCCATCAGTGTATGATCATGTTGGATCAGAGCATCAGAGGAAAGGCTGGCTTGGTTTCTTTCTGCAGAAGGATGCTTGGGTTTTTCCCTGATGAATACACTTTGATAATGATAGGGACTACTGCAGTAGGAGTGATCATACCCCAGCCTTACTGCAGAATCTTCACTGGCTTCATCTGTGGGTGTCCCATGGTACTGGCCTCAGCAGTCTCTGCTGACTCATGTTTCTCATACTGAGGGGTTTGAGTTGGGCATTTTTCCCCTTGTGCTTAATTATGTTTGTTTTAAAAAACAGTAACTATTTTCCACAGCTGTTGGACTTAATTTTTACACAAGCTCATTAATTGCTTGGTCTCCAAGCTGTGCTTTCTTTCTTTCCTTCTTTCTTTTTCAGCAAAGATTAGAGATGATAATGCATCATTTTTCTGATTTAGAATTTGGATGTTACTTGGACCAAAAAACTACATCCTGAAGCTCTGAATGGGGGCATCTACCCCACTGAATTGTCCTCTTACAAATGTTTAGTGCTAGGATAAGAATAAAGTACAGTTAATTATATTATGTAACTTCTTCCAGAGGAAATACAGTTGTGAATTTGTGTTTTGAGATGAGTTTTTTTTCTTTAGCTCTAGCCCCAAATGTACAAAATTTTAGCCATTTCAGGTCCTCTTTCTGCGTTCATATGTTATGGTCAAGGTTTTTGATGACTTCTCTCAAAGTGCTTGCATCTTGCCTGGCAGTTTTGGAGCATGTGTTGTCTCCATTCTGTGGGAATGTAAAAAAGGATCCACACTTCCCTTCAGTGAGAGGCTCTGAGGTGTTCAGACATAGCCAGCTGCAAAACAGAAGAGTGCTTGAAATTAGGGCCTAAATATTTTTATGATTTGTGGTCTATGCTTTTGGAGATCTAGGCCAGAATTTTTATGAGCTGAACAAAACACTTTTATTGCTTCACTGACTTGTGCCTTGGTTTTTTTCCTGTGAAAATGGACAGGTGCAATTTTCTTGTTAAAATGCAGAAAACACAGGGTTGACTGTGAAGTGTCAGGAGTGGTCTGTTGATGTGACTAGACAAAAGATTTTGGTGCTACCTGAAAGAAGCTCTTAAGCCACCAGGACCAAAAAGGCCTGGTAGGACCAAGGATACAGACAAAGTAGTAATGCCCTGCCAGCTGCAATGTTCCTCACAACCTGTGTTCCTCAGAACCTCCTGGTTTCTCACAAGGATTTCACAAGGAATAAATGTGTTTGGGGGGATATATACACATACATATCAATAAGAGAGCCAAGGAATCTAAGGCAGTCTTTGGAATGGATCTGTTTCCAAGCTCTGGCTTGCATCCTGGAGCTCTGTTTTGTGCTTCCCTTGAGTCCCCATGCTCCAGTGAAGAGTCTGGAGGTAACTCTGGTGTCCTCTCCCTGTCTGTGCCCCTCCAGGGGACTCCAACCTGCACTTCAGTAACAGCCACACGTCTGTCACCTTGGGCAGCCTCCTGGACGACCAGCACTGGCACTCAGTTCTCATAGAACGCTTCAACAAGCAGGTGAACTTCACAGTGGACAAGCACACCCAGCACTTCCGAACAAAGGGGGACTCGGATCACTTGGACATTGATTATGAGGTGGGTGAAGCTCTTTAGGTTATAATCTGTGAGTTGAGGTATGAATTGCTATAGAATGAATATGATGGAAAGCAACCACCCTATGAGCTGTTTCTTTCCAGCAAAGATCCACTGGGAATGGAAGACCTCCAAAGTGCAAGGAGGTTTTAGCAAGGTGGGAGTCTATCTCTTCTGTAGCAAATGACAGGATGAGAGGAAACGGCCTGAAGTTGTAGCAGAGGAGGTTTAGGTTGGATAGTAGGAATATATTCCTTACTGAAAGAGTTAGTCACACATTGAAATAGGCTGCCCAGGGAAGTGGTAGAATCATCTACCCTGGAGTGTTCCAAGGGAATATGGAAGTGGTACTTGGGGATATGGTTTAGTCACGAACACAATGGTGCTGGGTTGGACTTGATCTTAGAAGTTTTTTCAGTCTTAGTAATTGTGTGATTCTGTGACTCTCACAACCACCAGCTCTGACCCAGGTCCCCTCACATCTGGGCACGATGCAGAGCCAGAGCAGCTCAGCAAGGAAGGACTGAGCAGGGGAAATACCCTGCCTGCCCATAAACCCGAGGCTGCTGTGCTTCCCTGTGATGAGACCAAGGTGTGGCAGAGTGCAGTTTGTATCACCCCAGCAGTTCAGTGCTTATGGATGACAGTTGTTAAAAAACTACCTTAAAACCCCCTTGTGTGTCATCATATCTGCATGCAAGGCAGTTCCTCCTCTGTTCCCCGTCAAGGCACACCTGTGTGCAAATTACCCATGTTCATTTTTATCCCCTTGCGCTTGTCTGCCAAGTCTTCCTCGCCCACAAGGCTCAGGGTCGTGCTTGCACAGAGCCATCCCCCTGTCTGGGTGTGCTGAGCTGGCACGGTTCACTGCTTCAGACACCACAAGTGTCCCCCCTGCACTTCGAATTAATTCCTCCAGAAAGGATCATTTTCCAACACACCCAAGGGAAAAAGGCAGACAGCTTGGCAGTGGCAGGTGCCTGCTCTCTCTCCTCTCATCCTCCAGATGAAATTCCTTTCTTTGCATTTCACAAAGCAGGCTGGAGAGAGTGGTATCTGTCCCTTGGCACTGCTGTACCAAATCATGAGCACATTCAGCAGGGACGGCACTTGGAGCAGTGGGATTCTGCAGCAGCTTTAGACTGAGCTGGTAGGGGCCAGCACTGTAACTGCTTTTAAGATGGGAGTTGAGAAAAGCCAAATAATTGAGTCATCAGCTTTTCTTATTTCAAAATTATAAAATTACTTACCTCCTGCTTGGTGCCAATTAGGGGAAACTCAGACTCCAATTTAATTTGCAGAACATTTTTCCAGATGTTCCAAAATAGGGAACATGGTAGAAAAGATCTTCAGATGTTGTAAATCAGCATCACCACCAACCACTGTGGCACTCAGACCTTGTCCCTTGAGCTTAGTTTTTCAGTGTGTTTTTTCTCCATTTACGCTAAGACAATCTTTCAGTCAAACATTGCAGCAATGCAGTCTACTGAAAGTTTATCTCAGCACACTTTAGGGATTAAAGGCCTTACTGAGGGTAATAAAATCATTACTTTTGTAATTAAAATTATTACCAATCACAAAGGAAACTGTTTTCTTAATAATGCATTGGTGTAATTGATATTGATTTTTCTTCTGGTTTTGAAACTCCAGTACAGAGTCTCTAAGCAGGAGACTTGAAGAATAGAACATGAAAGAAGGAAAGTCTGATGTTTTAGAACTAATGATCCTCACTGGAAAAAAACCCCCACATTGCTACCAGATAATCCTTCATGCCAATAACAAACCTGCAAGTGATGTAAAGTAGCAGTCTGTTCACTCTTTATTTCTCTGAAGTGATCAATTAAAACAGCTGAGGTGCAAGTTCATTAAGAACTTGTTTTCAAGTAAGTGTTTTCAAGGTTACCCAGGGAGGTTTCATTTGCTTACGTACCCCAGCTTGTTATGTGGAGTGGGAGGAAAAGTAACCCCCAAATTGCCCTTTATTTTTGTAGTAATGAACTGAGGTAAGGCTTTGGGAGTTGTGACAGGGGAATAAGGCTGACCAGGTTCCAGCAGCCATCAGTGTGTAAGCAGTGCCACACAGCAGTGCATGCTCTTGCTGCAGTGGATGCAGCAGGATTGCAGCAGGATCCCCACCTGCGTTATATCACTCACAGTGCTGCTGGCTGTGATGGGAAATATGAGTAAAATTTCAGTGGTGCCACCAGTAATGCTTCACCAGAAAGGTCAGTAAAGTTAATTAGAAATGAGCTGTGACATTTGGAAAATGAAGGTAGGATTGTCAGAATTTTTGGGTGTTGTGGGCTTTTCTTTTCTTTTTTTTTTTGCTCTCTCTCTTTCTTTTCTTCAGAATCTAAACAATTACACTGTATTTGGGAAGCTTTCTTTTCTTAGGCTCTTTGTCCTCCCAGGGATTTCAGCCCTCCAGCTGAGATAGGAGCTGTAACCTCTCAGTGTTAACATCTGCCAGGGCTTAGACAACAGCACAGCAGAAGTTCTGCACAAATGTGTAGCCTGCAGAGCTTCTCCATTGCAAAGCTCAGTCCCAAATGCCACATGTGACTGTTGTAAAAACAGTGAAATTGCAAGGTGCAGATGGGGTATTTTGTGTGTGTGGTGTGTGTATTTCAGCCTCCTCCAGCTGAAACCAGAACTGCTCTGACACACACCTGGTAGAAAGGAGTGATCCAGCTCCAGGCAAACCCAGGGCTCTGAGGGCAGGGAGGGTTTATTCCCACATTGCTTTGAAGTTCCTGAGCACTGTGGGCTGCAGCCAGGTGTCACCCTCTGGGCCAGTGGGGCTGTGAGCTGGACACTGTGGGAAGGTTTCCTTGAGTGTTGGGTGTTCCTGGGAGGGGAGCTGGTGGCCCTAGGTTGGTGTGCCAAGGCACTTCAGAGCTGCTCCCAAAGCAGCGAGCTGTCTGTGCCAGAAGTGTTTCTCCAGCAGCAGAAATGCAATGGAGACTGTAATTTCCCCTGAGAGGTGGCCAGGCCCTGCCTCATGCTCCCAGTGATGTTGGTAGGAACTGATTCTTAAATAGTATCCCAAGTGGATGTATGGATGGCTCTGCTCTCTTGCTTTTGGGATGATAATATAATGTAATATATACATACATATATGTAATATGTAATATTATAAATAATGCTGTTCTTATTCTTTCCAAAAGCTCAGTTTCGGAGGGATTCCTGTCCCAGGGAAACCAGGAACCTTTCAGAGGAAAAATTTCCATGGGTGCATTGAGAACCTTTATTACAACGGAGTCAATATAATTGACCTGGCCAAAAGACGCAAACCTCAGATCTATACTGTGGTAAGAGGCAGTACCGTGTGCTTTCTGTCTTTGCTTCCATTCTCTTGGTGCTCTCTTGGTGCTGCTGGCTGCACTGAATGAGCAGAGTTCAGATTTGGATAGCTGTGGGCATAAGTAGCTTGTTGAAATGATATTGCTGAGGCTAACGCCAGCCAGCACTGGCTCCTGTGGTGAGAGTTATTGAAAGACACATTTGGAAACCAATGCATTTCTCTGATTTTCCTGGTGTATTAGAATTTGCTTGGGGAAATGTTTTAATTATTTTTTCAAGATAAAAATGTATATATTTAATTGCATTATAGAAGTCAGAATTTTTTTTTTTTCCCAGTTAACTCAGATAAAATCTTATTTTCTGAACCGTTCTCTATCACTGTTGGGAAGTACAGCACTAGCAAAATTCTACTTTGATACTTCATATTATAGAGGAGAAAAAATACTCCTGTTATTACTGGAAATAGTTTCCTTTGTACTGCTCCTTGTATTCAGTGTATTGGCAGTTCTGAGAACCATTGGCCTTGTACTAGTGTCTCTAAATGTGGAATGGTAGAGGTAGAGCAAGAGGAACTATGGTCTTATCCAGCTTGATAACATAAACCAAAAGTGTAGCTTAACACATAATAATGTCCAAAATTACAGATGTATTTAAATATATCACAAAAATAATGAACATTTTATTTTGCAAGAGTGACCTGCAGTCCCATGAAGCCTTGACAAATTGTACATAATTCAACTCTGTTCAGCTTGTGCCTCACTCCTACATTGTGCTTTGATAAATGCCTTTTGGCTAACACTGTATCTTTGGAGAACATGGAGATGAAACTGCTTCTGGCTCCCGTGATGTCTTCTAGTTTGTAGTAATGTGTATGAACACACTGAACCTAAAACAAAGCAAGGCAGAAGACCAAGGAACTTCTTTCTTCTCTTTCCCTGCCTAGGGCAAGGCTGAATCACAGGGAGCTGGAAAATGGAAAGGTGATGGGTGAGAAGTTCCTCAGTGTGTTGCTGGTAGTCCAGACTGCCTCCAGGACACTCCCCTGGGACCGAGAGACTTTGCTTTAATAACCTTGAGTTTCATTGTTCTGGCTGAGGACTCAAAGGCACAAGTCTTATGAACTGTGTTAAATTGCTCTTCCTCTCAGCTTACTTTCTAAGGGGGGGGGGGGGGGGGGAAGAGACC
>VZRX01022160.1:132977-161372 GCA_013398075.1 Notiomystis cincta | reverse complement strand
TTTTTTTTTTTTTTTGCAGGGGAATGTGACCTTTTCTTGTTCAGAGCCACAGATTGTCCCTATCACCTTTGTGAGCACCAGTCGAAGCTACCTGCTCCTCCCTGGCACTGCTCAAATTGATGGTTTGTCTGTCAGCTTCCAGTTCCGGACGTGGAATAAAGACGGCTTGCTTCTGTTCACTGAGCTGTCTGAAAACTCAGGGCATCTCTTGGTTTACCTCCATGGTGGCAGATTGACACTACTTATTCAAAAGGAGACTGAGAACCCAGTGGAAATCACTGAAGGTGTTTATTTTTTTGTTTACTTTCACTTGTCTCTTTCTGAAACACAAAGGTTCAGCTCCATGGGGTGAAAGGATCAAGCAATAAGGAAACACCCAATCTTCCTTTCTCTTCTAAATTTTCTCTCGCTTTCCAGTGGTGAAGCTGCTCTGTACAGTTTGATCTAAGCTTGGAAAATTGGCATCCTGAGATCTCCAGACTCAATCTCACTGACAGTTAGCTGAGCCTCTGTCTTCTTAGAGCAGTCACACTCAATTTTCTCCAGTCAGGTCACATGAAGACCTTTCTGTTCCTGTCTTCAGACTGTGCTGAAATCAGCTGGGAGCCAGCTCAGCCACAGTATCTTTCCCCACATCAGCCACAGCTGATTTTCTTTCTGTCTGTAGCTTTGGGCTCCCCCTTTATGCTACACTCAGAAGAGAGGCTGGCCATGGGCTTCCTCTCCTCACCCTCTCTCTTGGGCTTTCTTAGTCACTTTGCAAGTTCTTTCTGCAGTGCAGCTGGTGGCATGCAAGAGGGTGAAATAGGGCTGCCTCTCTAATTTAAAATTTGGGGGAATAATAATAATAATGATGATGATATTAATAATAACAATAATAATAATAATAATACATTTTTTAAAAGAACGGATGTTTAAAAACATGTAATATTAAAGTATTCCCTGTACAGACTAAAAGAGGGCAGATGTATCTATTAAAAGAAGCAGAGATAAAAAACTGACAGAGTTGTCAAAGCAGAGCTGTTCTGTATGCGTTTCATTCCCCTTTATGATAGAAAATGAGGCAGCCCTGCATCTATCCTTACTCATGTAGATTCAAGCTACAGCCATAGCTTGCTGCAACTGAACTCTGAAAACTGAGATTCCCGACTTTATTGCAGTCCTAATTAAATTGTTGACAAAGCTGAGACAATGTCAATATTTGGTTGGGTGTGTTTGTTTTTATGGAGCTCTGAAATCATGAACCTGGCTCCAGCCTTTGGTGCTATCCAAAACATGCTAAACTGCCTACTTGTACACAGAAAATATGCAGCAAGTGCATGTGCCATGTTCTGCAGACATCAGATACTCACAATAAACTAAGGCTTGCTCAAGAATGGACCTATTTTTCCCCAAAATGGGGCCTATTTGCTTTTGTCATCGTTTCAAACCTCAACAACATATTCCACTTCGAAATGCACTTGTTCTAGTTGAAAAATCACTCTTTTTTTTTTTTTTTCTGGAAACCCAGCCTCTAATTCTATGGTAATTCTGCATGTATTAACAGCCACTACTGAGTAAATAGTCTTATTTTCAAATTCATGATCAAATAGCATTACATACACCTAACACCCACTTTTTTTTTTACATTTTGTTTTGAACTGTTCTCACAACTCTTTGTGTTCCTAAGTGCTTGGGTTTTTTTCTCTGAAAGCGACATTAACAAAAATATCTGTTAGGATAGGGAGTAAATACTAGTTGTCTGTGCCTGATCTCAGTGACTTCAGCCTGATGGTAGCATATTTTGAACTATAATTAGGTTGCTTTTGATCTGCACCTCCATGTGTGGGTTCAGAAGTTTGCCCCCTGATTTTCCTGACTGTCAGCACAGAGGATGTGGAGTTTCTTTGTAGCTCTGTGGTGGTATTTCAAGAGCCACACAATGCAACACTGATTTTCAGAATAAGGAAACAAGACAGGAAATTTCCCACTTCATAGGAGTGTCTAGAAGAGAAAGAGACTACCCAGTGTATCCCTTGTTAACCTGTAGGGGTTCCTGTCAGAGCAGCAATCCCAGTTCTCAGAACATCCATGTGGAAATCCACCTTCTGTACATCCATCACTGTGTGCTGCATTGGTGCTGGAGAGTTTTGAGGATCCTGTTGATACCTACTGGTGTCAGTGAGGTTTCAGATTGGATCCTGTGAACAGGCTGTGAAAGTCTCACTGAATCTAATCCTCTGCATCCTCACACAAGTGCTCAGTACCAGAAGCTCAGTAGGGATCTCTGCACACTCCTGGACCTGTAAGCATTTGCCAGCAGACTGAAGGTAGACATAACCACCACAAACTAACAGTGAAAGGTGAAGGGTGAGGCTAGCTTGAGGAGTGCCTGCAGCAGTACCAACTTAGATTAAAATGTGAGATGACCTACTTAACTACTCTCAGAATCTTCCCTCATCCTGGGCCCTTTCTTCTATGTGAGTTTGTTTCCAGGGGTAGTGAGTTCTTTGCAGCTACAGTTCTCCCTTTTTATAGATTAACTGCATGTTTGTGGTCCCAAGTTGGAAGCAAAAGGGGGTTTGAAGAACACAGCTGTCCCCCACACCTCTTTTTTTTCACTTTGTACATGTTCTTTGCCAGGCACCAGTCTCCACGATGGGCTTTGGCACTCTGTTACCATCAATGCCAGAAGGCATCGCATTACCCTGACGCTGGATAACAACGCTGCCACCGCCAGCCATGCCACCACTGTGTCAAGGATCTACTCTGGCAACAGCTACTATTTTGGAGGTAGGTCCTTTCAGAGAGGTGTTCATGATTCAGGTCCTCACCCTCACTGAGTTTTTCCCAGGTGCACTGTTTGCAGCTGGGAGCAGAGGCAAGGACTGATTGAACTGCAGTGCATTCAGCACTGTGGGCGGGTTGGAGGGTGTTGGTCAAGCCTGACACAGAGAGAACAAGCAGAACTGCAAGCACAGCTGTAAAAGTGGTAGCCAACAGTGCCTACATCTATCTGACAATGTATGTAAATCTACAAAGCTGTATTAACCATGAGTTGGTTTGGGTTTGAGTTGTTTTTTTTTTCTCCTGGTTAAAAGGCCTTAGAATTATTAATGTTATCAACATTCCTGCAGATACCACTATTCTGAGCAGACTCAGTGACTTTTTGGAGCTTAGGTGACATACAGCTCAAATCTACAAAGGGATTTCTGTACAATGCTCTTGTGGAAATGAAGGAAGGTTTAGCTCAATTTTGAAAATGGAAAAAAGGTCTTGAAAAATACTATCTTCTGCTTTTTGCAGTGCAGACATTAATTTAGATAGGGAGACTGTCATTTATTATCTTTTAATCTAATATATTTCTGTGTAGTGGTTACCGTAGTATGCTTCTGATCTTGATGAACTCTGTGGATACAGCACTAAGTGAGGATGTACAGGAGGCTCTGGATTCCAGAGCTGTCTAAATACTGGGGAAGCTCAGATACAAATGTCTTTCTTGCTGCCCACAAGATTTTATCTGCACATTGCTTCAGCAGCAGAATTTAACCCATAATGATTTTACATTTTGTACAACTCTTTTAACAACTCATGTTGTAGTTGCTATCAACTGTGGAGTTTGAATAAGATGAGAAAAAATCACATTTTGATTTTCCTCAGCACATGTGAAAACCTAACATTGTGATACTTTCAGTGGCTGGCTTGACTTTTTTTTTCCCCCCTTACTGGGGGATTTATAACACAGGAGGCTGCATAGCAGAAGGAATAAAAACATTTGGAATAATAAGCCTCTGAATTCTTGCATCAGGAAATCCCAGCAGAAATAGTTGAACATTCCAATATTCTTCTTTTCCTCTTCTCTTTTTCCCACAGGGTGCCCTGACAATTTCACCGATTCCCAGTGTTTAAATCCCATTACTGCTTTTCAAGGCTGTATGAGGCTCATCTTTATTGATAACCAGCCCAAGGACCTCATTTTAGTTCAGCAAGGCTCCCTGGGGAATTTTAGTGATTTACACATTGATCTGTGTGGCATCAAAGACAGGTAATTATTATTTCCTCTTTCTTGTATTTGTTCTTTTTTTCATCCTAGTGGTTTATAAATACAGGTTGCATTAAGTGAAAATCCTAATCTGCCAGCATTACAGATATTAGACATAATAGAGCTACTAATAGAAAATACTGCAACAAAGATAGGAGGACTGGAGGGGAAATGGTTTCAATTACATGAGGCTCTCTTCACATTGACTTGTAGGAAATAGAGTATGCAAATTCAATCAAACTATAGATTGGTGAAAGGATTAAATTTTATGCATAAACAACATTTGATTGCTTTGAAGTTCTAGAGGAAATGAAAGAGAAGGGAAAATTAGTTGATTCATCAGAACATGTCATACCCTTAATATATAAGCTAGTTCTGCTTAAGTAAATCATCTACAATTTTTCTTGCTAGCCATTACAGCACGTTCATGATGAGGGTATGGTACATCTCATGTGCAATATTGCCCATTCAGTGGGGCAATATAATGATGGAATATCTGCCTCTGCCAGAGAAACATTTCAGTTTAAATAGTGATCTGAATCCCTCCTAAGATGAAACCTGTCAGAAACCCCAGATTTTCTCATACAGAGCAGAAAGGAAACAAGAAATTAATTTTTTTAAGCGTTTTGTAATTCTCTTTCACTTCTTATGGATTTTTAGTGTCTAAATATTTCTGAATCCTTTATGCAAATGTGTACTTTGAAGTTAGTATGTGGAATAGGAGGTTCTGGGATTTTTGTTTTAAATTTTTTTTGTTTTTTAATCTACCTAAATTCTGAAAAATAAAAATGAAACTGCTGGAGATTTCATGTGCTTCAAATAGTTAAGGGAGTAATAAGGATATTTTCAAAATGCATTAGGACCTTAAGCATTTAATCTATTTTTTTCAGCCATGTTACTTAGATGAAGTTGAAGGCTGATTTCCATTATTCCTTCCTGTAGGAGGGATCAGCCTACTGGAGCTGCAGTCTTTTGATAAGTGGGCAAAATATCTATGATGCAAGACTTTTGTGCTCATCTTTGTATGTTCATTTTTGTTAATTTTTATGGAGGAATTACTGACTTTGCTGATCAAATCTCTTTCCACATTTAATGAGGACTGAATTCAGGGAATGTGAATTTCATACTTGGTGTGTCTGAAATGGTAGATGGAATTCTACCATTCCAAAGTAGAATGAAAAAAGATGCAGCTAATTTTACAAAAGGAAGCAAAATGCCATCTTTCCAAAGAACTCAGAGAGAGAATTTTGGCGTTTTCTTGGAAAAACAGATGATTTAAGATCGAGTGGACCATTTAAAACACTTTGTGTGATTTTATGTTGAAACAAAAGAGAACTGTTCTGGCATGATGCAGAGGTGCTGTGGGACATCCCCAGTGCTTTCACTGTCACCAAGTCCAGGCTATGTGTGACTCAGTGGTACTACTGCAAATGTCTTCCTTATCTTTGGTGTCCCGAGGATGACAAACATTAGTCTATGATCATATAATAAAATTTTTTAGGGCAAGGATCCAAATGTAATAAGAATGTGGGTTTTTTTTTACATAACACCACCTTACTTGTTAAATATATCACACTAAAAGACAAACAAAAGTTACATGTGATCTAATGAAGGACCTGGGGTGCTGCCTGACAGAGGCTGGGCAAGGCAGAGTATGCCTAGGTAGCCAAGATTTCCAGTGGCATCCCGGTGCTCTTTAGCATCCTCATAAATGATTTGGACATAGGACGGGAAGGGATCCTGGGCCAGTTTGCACATGATACAAACCTGAGAGGAGCTGTTGAGTCCCTCAGAAGCAAGGAGGCCCTGCAGTGAGGCCTTGACAAACGAGAGGGCTGAGCAATCACCAGTCCTATGAAGTTTGGCAAGGGCAAGTGCTGGATTTTGCACCTGGGATGGGGCAGCCCTGGATGTGCGGACAGACTGGGGAATGGGAGGCTGGAGACCAATGCTACAGAAAGGGACCTGGAGGTCCTGGTCCATGGCAAGTTGAACATGGGTCAGCAGTGCCCTGACAGCCAGGAGGGCCAGCCCTGTCCTGGGGGTATCAGGGACAGCATGGCCAGCAGGGCAAGGGAGGGATTTGTCCTGCTCTGCTCTGGCTGGGTGGCCTCACCTCGAGGGCTGGGGACAGCTTTGGGCACTGCAATGTAACAAAGTTATTAAGCTGTTAGAGAGCATCCAAAGGGGGGCAATGAGGATGGTGAAGGGCCTTGAGGGGAAGCCATATGAGGAGTGGCTGAGGGCACTTGGTCTGTTCAGCCTGGAGAGGAGAAGACTGAGAGGAGACCTCACTGCAGTTACAGCTTCCTGTGAGGGGAAGAGGAGGGCAAGCACTGATCACTCTGTGGTGACAGTGACAGGACCTGAGGGAGTGGCTTGAAGTTATGTCAGGGGAGGTTTAGATTGGATATTAGAGAAAGGTTCTTCACCCAGAGGGTTTTTGGACACTGGAACAGGCTCCCCAGGGAAGTGGTCACAGCACCAAGCCTGACAGAGCTCAAGAAGTGTTTGTTCACTGTTCTCAGGGACGTGGTGGTACTCTTGAGATGTCCTGTGCAGGAACAGGAGTTGGACCGTGGATCCCTTCCAACTCAGCATATTCTGTGATTCTGTAATTCTAAGATTTATTGCTGTGTGCACTGTAAAACACACGTTTTTGTAATTTTA
Source organism: Notiomystis cincta (assembly GCA_013398075.1). Classification (NCBI taxonomy): domain Eukaryota; kingdom Metazoa; phylum Chordata; class Aves; order Passeriformes; family Notiomystidae; genus Notiomystis; species Notiomystis cincta. The sequence continues at coordinate 154,681 of VZRX01022160.1, read as the reverse complement.
ATGCATGTGGGAATTGTGTAGCTTAATTAACATGTAAATGGGACATTTGTCTTAGTTATCTAAGCTAAAAACCTCTTTTGAGGAATATGCCTTTATTTAGAAGCAGTTTATTTGTTACAGGCTTGTAGGCCAAGCTCATTCAGACTTGGGCTCTGAAAGCAGTGGCAGCTCACTGTAACTTGTGCCTGCTCTTGCAGAGAGAATTAATGACTTTATTTTGGAAGATGATAAACTGGGATGACTATTGATGCCAGCAGTACGTTTTGGAGAGAGGGTCCAGTTGTGCAAACACATAATGCACACACCCACCCACACACCATGGGGTTCTCTGTCTAAAGTGATGAGCCTCCATTGATTTAAATGGAGCCATCTGAAGGACTGAGCCTTAGTGTCTCACTGTCACTCATCTCTAGTATTTGAACAATGTGTGTGCTTAAATGAACTTGCTGTGAATGCCTTCTGTCCCCTGTATTTATTATTTCCATTCTTCAGTAACTATTTCTTAGGAAATGAATGACGGTTTATCCTTTTTTCCATTTGATGGCTAGGGAGACAGTGCTTTTGGAGACCAAGAGAGCATGACCCTGTTGCTGAACCTTCTTTGAGCAGGCAGCTTTTGTTGGAGACATCCAGAGGTTCCTTGCAGCTGTAGTGATCCTGTGAACAAGGCCACCCTGTAGCTGCTCTCCTGCCTGGTTGAATGGGCAGTTTGGGATGTATCTGTGGTAGGACATTAAGATATGGTAGGATCTTGAGCTGAGTACTGCAATATGGGCTGTCCAGGTGATGGAAGAAGGCTCATTAGCACCATCTCCTATTAAGACACTGCTTGTTTCTAGCCCTCAGTGCAGAGCCAGCATCACTAATGTCCCTGCTGTTGCATATCAAGTTCTGTCTGAATTGCAGCCCTCTTGTGTGGTACCTGCGTGTTTTCCTTAGGTGGCACATCCTGTTTAAGGAGACATCCCCAATCTATTCATGTCAGGGCAGTGTCTGCTCCACAAGCCCCATAAAGTATTCCCTTCTTTGTCTGCTTCCAGACAAAGGTGCTCCTGTAAAATGTTCCCAATGCTTTATGGAACAGGAAAATAGAATCTGGAGAAGGAAGCAGTTTTTCTGGCAGCAATGTATGTGTAAGACTCTTGGCATTATCCCCACTGCCTGCCTTCTGCTAATCCAGCTAATTCTTTTTCTTTTGTCCCAGTATGTATGTTTACTATGATTAACCCAACAGACAGTGCTCTGTCTTTTCTGAGGATGCTTCAGCCTGCACTGCTCCTGTTAGGAAGTGTTAGAGGTCCTGCCTGCAGGGCATCTATCCCCCTTCCAGTGAGAGGCAGAAAAAAATCAAGACAGTATCGTGCTAAGCCATAGAGGTCTGCTCCATCTTTAAAAGGAAATAGATTTCATTTTATCCCTCTTATTTTTGTTGCCTTTTCAGGATTTAGAGTCTGTCAGGAGTGCACATCAGGACTTGTTTGCTTTATGCTGAATTAAGTAAGGAAACAGTTTCTTACACCATGCTGGCATTTCCCCTCCATGGCATGGTACAAAGCAGAAAGTAACAAAGCAGAGATGCCTGGAAGTGAAGGTACCATGAAATCCTTGACTTCAGAGACATTTTGTTGGGGACAAAAGGAGCTATCTTTAAATGCAGCAGGACATGCACTGTGTTGACCATCAGCCATCTGATATGGGCCTAGACAAAAAGAAACAACAACAAACCAACAGCAACAAAAAAAGACAGTCTTTGAATTTATTTTCAGTTCAGTGTGATAAAGATTAAGTCCATGGCTACAGGGACCATGCAGCCCTCACTCCTGGTGTTTTCCACATCTTCTGGAGGTGACATACTAAAGCTAAAACCTTCCAGGAGGAAGGCTGAGCACTAAGGAAGTCTGGTGACAATGGAATAATGCTTTTTGTCTTTGGCCCTTAATCTGCAGGGAGGAGGATGTCAGTGTCAAGGGACAGGGAGGTGGCAAGCAACATAAAAAATTTATTTGCTTAGAGATGCTTGTAGTAAGTCAGAAGGGATTCACTCCACTCTCTTGATGCCCACTAAGTCTCTATCTGTGGGTGTATGGACAGGCTCCCTGCCCTCCACCTGCAAGGAACGTGTTAGGGGCTGTACAAACACAAGGTGGACTTTCCTAAGTACTTCTGCTTTAGAGAAGAAAAAAAGCAAAACAACAACATACAACAGAATGTCTTTTTCCTAATGGTGTCTTCACTTACGCATTTCACTCTTCAGTATTTTACAGTGTTTGCAAAGATTTCTTGACCCTGCAAACAGCCTCCTGGACATGGGTTAGGGGTGTAGTTACAGAGACTTGCTGCTTTCTTCATGTGGTGTTTTATCCTGTTAGCTTAGAAGGAAAACATGCTTGAAGCCATTCTCCTGGTCTAGGCAGGACTCCTGAGCCAGAGCACTGGAACCAAAGTACCAGGCTCTTAATATCTACAGCCTCATTTTGAAATTTGGGGTTACTGGCAGCTGGACAAATTATGAAACACAAATCAGCCAGTGAACAAAACAGGTGGGTGAATGTGTCCAAGTGAGGAGCAGCAGGGGAATGAGCAAACACTGTTTAGTAAACACTAACCAGGGTTGCCACTTTGTGTTTAGGTTTGCTAGCAGTCATGCTTCTAAATTTCTGTTCTCTATAAAGATATACAGAGCCCAAACTTCAAAGGTCGTCTCTAAACAACAACAACAAAAAAACAACAAAGCACAAAACAGGACTGGAAAACATCCCTTGCAAAGAAAGAATGACTAAATTCTTCAACCAGAAGAGATTGCTAAGGAGAGGCAGAATAATGGTCTTAGGTGCTCAAAGGCTGCTGCAGCACTGCAGGGAATAATCATCCTTTCTGCCCAGGATGTACAGGAGAGCTGCCATGGCACAGGCTGCCTGAGGAGACTGTCAAGCCTCTGTCACTGGAAGGCTTTAGGAAAAGTTAGATGAGTCTGTGAGAAATAATGAACATGGGTGTGGGTGATCCTGCCTTGGAGTGTGAGCATGGACTGAGTAATCTTCCAAGTTCCCTCCAGCTCTACTGCATTCACTCAGGCTTTTCCTGCAGCTGGAACTGCTGTGCCTTGTTCTTGCTCTGGGGGTTCTGAAATGTCAACAACAATAACAGTGAATTAAAAACAAAACAAAACAAAACAAACCCAAAACTAAACCAAAAACTAAAAAGACCCACCAAAAACATGAGAAAAACCTTGCAGGAATTCAGCTTGTGAAGTCTCAGACCTGTGAGAAAGCTCATTTTAGTAAATGTATCTCTCAGACAATCAAAGGCAGTGCTGCAGCTGTGAGTAGGGACTGTGTAGCCCAAAGTTACGTTGTTTTGGTTTTTTTAATAACCTGATTTATTTTGGTAGCTATAGATACATATGAAGTGGAAGAGAAGGAACAGCAGTTCCTATTCATATGTCACTTCCCTGATTTGCTCTTTTTGCTTCTAAAAAACACATGATTCATTTTTACAACTGCAGAAGAAAGCTATGTGATTGCAGAATTTATGGCTCTGGGGTTTTTTGGGATATCTTCTTTGCAAATTCTGTGATGCCTAGAATGGTGGTTAAACTCCATTATGTTTTTTTTCTTTGATGAAAAATAACTTGACTCCCTTCTACTTGTCTCTCTGTTTTCTTGAGATCCTGTAGCTTCTTGGAGTTGAGGTGCCTGTCTGTCTTTCAGATGTGATGTAAATGAGGGTGAGAAGTTTGGAGAAGGCAGGGACTGAGGCACTGGATAACTACAGCAACATCTTGCCCCTGGTAAATCAAGATAACAGCTCTATGTGGATCCCTTCACAATGCTCTGTTTTAGTTGGTAAAAGATGAAATGCAAATTCAGTTGCATGTATTCACTGACCTCCTCCTTGGCCTGACCAGCCTTTTGCAGGAAGTGTGTCCTCTCTGGGCCTCTCAGAGGAGATGCTGTGTGCAGCTCTGACTGCACAGGCTCTAAGTCTGTCATTCAGCCCCCATGGCTGTTTCTAAAACTGACACACTGTTCTTTGGTGTGCCATGAACTGTTCTCTACAAGGAGAGATTAAATAGGCTTGGACTCTTCAGCCTGGAGAAGAGAGAGCTGGGCAGAGTTGTGTGATGAGGAGCAGCATGAAGGAGGTGAATATTAAACAAGAGTGTGCAGTTTCTCACAAGTTCAAATCTTACACAACATCAAATTGGATGTTGTGATTTGCTGCAGAGGTCAAATGTAAAGGAAAAGGCCAGGAAGGAGTACATGAATTCATAAGCCACAGATGGCTGGAAGCTGGCAAAGTGTTCAGTGGGGTGCTCTTGAACTTATTTCATCAGCATTTTTGCTGTGGCACTGTCAGGAAGGAAATTGAAGGAGAGGCACTGTAGATCTGAAGCAAGTCTGGAGGGAGGTGATAAACTTAGGACTATGAAGTCCAAGTCCCTCACTGTTTCTAAAACATTGTTTACATTGTATGCAGCTCTCTGTAACTGTTCTAAAACAAAATATATTTCATGGTAGCTGTGCTAATCTCCCAATACATTTGAATCTAAGTGTGAATTTCACTAAGTGCTAACAGGCTCTGCACTGCTTTCTCTTTCTTTGTGTCAGTGGAAATTGTGGGCGTGTGGGTCTGCTTGTGTGTGGGCAAACAATGGAAGGCATAGCCTGGGGAAAATTCAGTCAGCCTCTCATTTAAAAATAAATGAAATGGGTAGGAAAACAAATATGCAGATGCTGAGAATTTGGCCACAGTGTTGAGAAGCTCTGGGATTTCCCATTCAGCAATTGATTCGAATGCCAGATTTTGTGACTAGAAATACTAGCTCCAGTCCTGAAGCTGAGTTGGTTGTTTGCTGTGGTTGGCATCCTGTTCAGAGAATAGATGCAGGAATGTGGACTCAAGAGATATTGCAGCTCAAGAGTTACCATGGTTATTAGGAAAATGTGCCAGAAAATCATTAAACCTCAGTCCAGAAACACGGTGGATTTCCAGCCCTTCATCATACGGCACAGATGCTCCCTTTGGGCTGAGCAAGGCTGGCTGCTCTTACCACAGATGGACCCCTTGGAATACAGCAGCAAGGGCTGCACTGTTGCCTGGAGCCTGAAGGCATGGCTTGATTCATCTCATGCACTTCTTGCATACACTGGAACAAACTGCTTTGCAGTGTGAGTCTCAGAGAAGGAAATTCCATTTGCAGGAGTTCTTGCACTCTGTGGGTACTCAAACAGGTGAGATCCAGTGTAGCTTTCCCTGCCAGCTCTTCCAAAGTCTGCAAGGAAAAGTGCTTAGGAGGCATTGCCCTTGGGGTAATTTGTGCCAAAGAGCTGTTGTGAGTAGAAAAGTGGTCTCTTTTTCCTTTGAATTGGCACCTCACATGGAAATAGTTTCCTTTATCCCTCAAGGTGGTGCTGGACAAATGTTTGCATTCAGTAGACTTTTGAGGCAAATCCTCCAGGAACACACCCACAGTGATGACTTGTTTCCATTCATGTTTTTAACTCCTCAGCCCCCATCACAAAGGATGAGGTATTTTTGTTGCCCACTGACAGAGAAAACTCTGTTAAGGAATCTGAAGTTTCATGATTCTGTGTTCCTGCCAGAACTGGAATTCATTGAAGTGATGGACTTTTTGGTGGCCATTTCCCTGGGCAGAGGTGGGGCTGAGGCAGATGGAGAAGCACAATGTTGTACACCCATTGTTTTATTGTCATAAATTCTACACATGATTGGCACTTGAGTCCATTAGACTGGGTTGTCTTTGGATTAGAAGGGCCTTTTATGTGTTAAGCTTGTCATAAACCATAAAGGAACCACGAGGGTAGCCAGAGCCTGCTTTTCTCTAGGCTCAGGTTCACAAGTTTCATAGATAATGCATGTGCTGCTCTCCCTGTCTCCAGCTGCTGAGGTGCTTTATCTGATTGCTGCAGCTCCTGGTGATGTTGTGCTGATGAAGCTCTGACTGCGTTGTCCTATTTTTACTTGGCTGGCATCTTGCCCTCCCTGTAGCAAAAACTGACAGGACTTATCAAGGACAACACCAGGGACTTCACTTCCCTTAAGGGACCTGGGGAAGAGGAGGAGGGGAAAAAAAGTCATGTTGAATCCTCCTTGGTAGATGGATGGATGGTGCATCTTGCAGGACATCCTGGGAATTCCAATGGTCTGCCACAGGGAACACAGACCTGACTTCAGGTACTTTCCTCTGACTCCTGGCAGTGTCCCATCCCTGTACTTCAGGGGCCAGACACAAGCACACACTGAGGTTATTGTCCTTATTAAACCAAGATTCATCTGCATATTCCAATTCTCCCAGAAATCCAAATGGAGAGAGCGGCACGTGGTGTTCAAAATAATCACTGTGATGAGACTTGGCTTTTACAGTTTTACTTCATTAGGGAGAAATATATGGGGTTGATTCATGAGTTGGCTTCCCTGAACTGCTTCAGTTCTGGAGCACAAATAGTGTTCTTAGTCCCTATCCTTTTATCCCTACTCGTGTTTTATCTGTGAAAATTCTTCATAGTATTTTCTAAATAAATTAGCTTAATGTGTTCTTTTTCCTTGCTAAATAGAGCTGACCTTTTAAAACCTTCTTTATGCCTATTTCCTTTGTAGATTCTATTATATTTTATTATCAATTTTTATTGTAGGAAAGAATTTTTATTTTTTTTTTTTACTTTTTCTTCCTTTACTTTTAGTGCTGAACTTAACATTGCTTCATGTGTTGTACTGTCAAAATGGGCCTTTGGGAAATTAATTACTATTGCAGGTGAAGGGTGTTAGGATAAATCCGATAAAAGCACAGTGGATTTTTATATTTCTTAACTCTCCTCTTAGATTTAATGTATGCCCTGCAGCAGAAGCCAAACTTCATATGATCCTTTCACTCCCCAGCTTGGCCATGCAAGTGAGAAAATACCCTGACTAATTATATCCAGTGAATTTTAATTTTTTTGTTAGAGTCCCAGGCTGGAATTAAAAAGTCAAGCATTTAGTATTGCATTTAGCCCCACATAAATATCTGCAGTGCATTGCAGAAAGAATAATTAAAAAAAAAAAACAACCTCCAATTTGGCATCCATCCTTTTCATTCTCTATAATTCTTCTATCTTCATTATTTAGTGCTTTCTCTGCAGAAATTGCAATTGTTTTATAGTGCATATTACTTTCTCTTTGCAGGAAATCCTCTTATATTTTCCCTTCTTGATTTTATAGCAATGAATGGGATGTTTTTGCATCACATTTCTTGAATTTGAGTGGTGATCAAAGCTGGAATGAGCTGATGACATGAGAGGGGATGTCATGTGTCCTTTTTCAGAATGTTTCTGATTTTGCATGAATCCCAAGTTTGGTCTGAGAATTGCCCAACTATGTCTCCATCCCCAGCCAAAACAAAGCATTTGGGCTGCACAGCTTCAGATGCTGGAATACCCACATCTAGATTTTTTTCCTTTAAATGGTGCAGGACAGACTGTCCTGCCTTGTTACAGGGATCAGATGGTCCAGATCAGTGGTTCTTCTGATGTTTTTTTTCACCTTAAAAAGGTCATTTCAATCCTGTGAGTGAAAATTTTCCCCTTGTCTTTTGTCTCTTTTGCCTGTTTTAGGATTTAGTGGACAAATAGCTGAAGGCTACTGAAGTCTTCCTCCACTTTATATATTAATTAAGAAAAATGTAAAAATAGTTTTCAAAAAGTGTCCCTTTCTCATGCTTGGTACTTTGTAAAACACTTTGCTTTGCATTTGTTCAGCAAAAGTCAGGATATTGTTAGAAATGTGTCTTTTTCATCATATTCCCCTTAGAGAAATTCTAGTTTTTTTCTGCTTTCTCTGTACTAAATCCAAAGTAGAACATAGGAACAGGGTTTGGGGAACAGAAAATGGATGCAGAAGTGATGCAGAAATGGAACAGGGAAGATATCTTAAATCCAATCTATGTTGCATGGTGAGAAAGGAAAAAGGGAAAAATGTATCTTAATGACTTCATGCCTTGTAATGATCACTATACAGTGAAAAAAAAGTAGTATTAGAGACAGAGGACTACATGATGCTCTGTGAGAGTTGAACAGTCTCTAGGGTCCTTCTCTAAAGTATGCACCTACATCACAAATTAGACATGCTAACTAATGGAACTAAATTATTGGAATTACACCCTTGCAGGTAGCATTTTGAAGCGTGATCTTGGAAATCCTCTCAATACCACCCAGGTTTTAAGATGGAAGGACAGGATGCAGAAAATGAGAGCAAAAATTAAAATATTCAAACCCACAGGCATCCAAAGCCTGGGTGTTGGAATTAAAATCCCTGCAATTCTGAAGAGCATCCCCTCATCTCCTCGTATCTATTCTAATGTTTAAACCAGCTGAATAATACAGGTAATGGCAGAGCTTCTCTCCAATAGCTTAGGGGCTGATTGACAATGAAGTGTAATAAAACCATGTAGCACAGTTTCCAGCTCTTGGACTGGGATGTGATCTTTATGCTGTCAGATGCTCTTGCTCTGAGAAAGACAACAAGAAAATATTTGTACAAAGCAAATTCCCGGAAAAAAATAGGCAGTCACAGTGGAAAATGCTACCTCTGAGGAGGGGCCAGTTTTCTAGACTTTTTATTTCTTTAATGAGAATGAAAAGGATTGCTCAGATTATTGAGATAATGCCATAAATTGGTTTTACTTGCCCTGCCTTAATTTTGTTTTCCCTGTCCTTGTTTCATACATGCAGTACCAGCTGCAGAAAATGACAATCCAGGCCCATGAAGTGTTCACTAGTCTGTGTAAGTGCTATGTTTCAGAGCAAAATAAAGACAGATGCTTCAGATTCATCAGTATCATTCAGTAAATCCTGTACAGGGTAGGTAAAAAATGGGTTTGAGCAGGGTGAACGCCTTCCTGTAACTGCAGTGACTTCCAATGTGGAAAGGTGCTGAAATTGGAGAAATTTAGCTTGGTCCCCGTGAGTGTAGGGACTTCCCACTAGGTTGGGAGAGGGGATTTGTCCTGAATGAGAACCCTGTGGAGAAAGAATGCAGTTTGAAGGTAGGAAAGGGGCTAATTTATTGGCTTTTGAAATCCAGCTTGAGTGTGAATTGAGTGAATAGAGCTCACTCCCGTTGCTGCTCCTTTAGTGTAAAAATCCATGGGATGTGCAATGTCATGGTAAATTAAAGGCCAAATATGGGGATGCAAGTAGAATATAATATCATATCTTTCTTTGTTTGTTTGATTTTTGCAGATGGCTTTTCTGCTTTTGCTTTGTAAAATGATGAATTCTAAATGGAACAGCTGTCTGTACAGGATGGTTTATTTGTTTCCCTTTTTTCTTTTCCAAATTTATTTATATAAAATCCTTTCTGCTGACGCTAAGCCAAACTGTCAGCACATTTACCTATATTAAAAATGTAGGTGTTCTAGCAACAAAGCAATCAAACCTTAAAAAAATGCCTTTTATCTAAGGCACAGATAAAGGGCTTTTCCTTCACTAATGCAGCACAACCTCCTCCACATTTCTGTCCTACTCACAGGCCTGGGGGCTGTTGGCATCAGTGCCCAGATCTTTTAAACATTGGTCTCACAGTGGTCTGCAAGTGCAGGGTGTGAGAACCAAGGTGACCAACAGTGGAAATGATAACATATTTTAAAAGTTCTTTCAGCAAGTTTTGCACATCTCACAAAGAAGAAAACCCTACCTTTGTATATAACTATTGAGCTTACTTCTAACTATTGAGCTTTCTTCTTCTCTTTTCCCTTTCCTTTACGCTTCTTTCCTTTCCTCCCTTTCCCTTTCCCTGTCCCTGATTTCCATCATGGAAAAGAATTGTCTGTTCACATTATTCTTGTTCTCTTTGTACTCCATGAGTTGTCATGACATAATAAATTTAGAAAAGAAAACGTAGATGACTTTAAAAATAAAGAATGCCACACGAGTTTTTAGTAAGCTGTTCAGTCAGTTGTCTGAAGTTGCCAGAGGAGAGAGAATTGGGAAGGTGTGGTGATAAAGAGGAAACGTCTGCTGAGGAAAATCTGAGGTCTGGACAGTGTTAATTCTTCTGCAGCTCTTACACACTTTTTCTTACATCCTGTGGTTCTGGTTGCTCTTTTTTCTTCCTTTAGCTGAGGACACCTAGCCCACTATTTTACCACAGAAGGACATCCAGGGGAAAATAAGAGTGGGATGTGCTTTTGCAATATCTTTTCTAATGCTCTCAGATCTTCATTAGTTTTCCCCTTGGTAAACCTCTGAAGTTGTTATACGTTGTCTGTCTGGTAGCATTGCTAAATTTCTCTTCGAAATGATTGTCTGGTCTCCCCTTGAAGCCGTTTCTTGTATCAAAAATAACCTTTGGCAAGGAATTTCCCAGATTTACAGCTCAGCACAGCAGAGCTGAAATCCGTGCTGTTGCAATTGGCCTCAATCTATTGAGTTTAGTGGAAAGACACCATTTCACTAAAGCAAAATATAGTCTGTTGCAGCAACACCATGAGTTTCATCAGACACATATGCCCACTACATGAAGTCATCTCTTTTAATGTTAAATTTTGTTAATTATAAATGAAATAGCTGCTGGCTATAAATAGGAAAACATGCTGAAATACAAATGAATTTGATACAGCATTTAGGAAAATGTTTATTGATAGAAAATCTTCCAAAATTTAATGTATTTTTTTGTTACAGCATTATTGAGTTTTAGGGACTTAGTGCTCGTCTAAAAAATATGAATATTTACAGTCTTGATATTTAGGGGGTGTGCTCCTTTTTTCTTTCTCTCTGTGATGGTTCCCTTCCCTTCCTCTTTACTTAGGAATGGAGAGCAGTGCTGGGTGTATTGTGCTGACTATAACAGAATCTCAGAGGTGCTTATTGAAAGTACTCTGGGTTTATTTCCAGCCAAGTGTAACATCAAATGTGTAGAACTCCTTCAGCCTTCCCGCTCAAGTACTTTTGCTATTGTTATTTCTTCATCATTCCCATCAAAGGCCCAAATTTCTCCCCACTAATGCCTGTGCAGTTTGTCCTTTGGTTTCAAAGGAAGCACACATATGGATTTGGAGGTGAATGTTTAATCCAAGGACAGTGAAGGCTTTTGTGCAGGCTCTGCATATTGCTCACTTAGATGGCTAAGGTGTGCATTTTCCAGCTTGGCTGAATGAGGCAAAAATTTATTTGCTTCATTTATTTATTTATTTTTAATCATAATTTTTCACTGTGAGACATATTATATGAAAAAATGGGGAAGATCAGAGTCCCTGGTCTGTCACAAACTTTCTTAGGCAAATCCATAAATTTTCAAGTGTCTCATTTATGTAACTTGCAAAAATTGAGTTGAGCTGTTTGTTCATTTCAGTTGTAAATAGGTCAGGGGCTGCCTGATGCAAATTTTTGTCTATGAAATCTTCTGTGATACCACTGCATTTTTTTGCTGAAAGTGTTTGTTTCTACTGGAATGCAAATATTAATTTATATTTTAAATTGCATGTGTTTAAATTCTTTAACATGAGGATCTAGGACAGTTCACAAATGGAACAATCTGGGACTTATCCATGCCTTGATTAATTTTATTCATAGCTATTTCTTAATTTTGAGTTCTCTCACAATTAGGATAAATTTTGCTTCTAATGAAGATACAACTGTTCAGCTAGAATGGGATTATGGTAATTATTAGAGTTGCAAAGAAATTTGTTTCATAAGGGCTTAGAAGGGTTAGTTATCTGACCAAAAACAAGATCAATGCAGTTGGTGCTAATTAAAGCAAATAGACTAAGGAATAAAAAAAGATTTAATTTTGAATTTATGAATTTCATTAAAAGCTTACGTGGTTAGTCTGACTTGCATTTTGTGCATTGCTGGGAGAAGAAAAAGTGTTTGCATTTGTAAGACAAGTAGAAATGAGGAGTGACCTTCAACTTTGTAGTGTCTTTAAAAGGAAACTGTTTTAAGGGAATAAATGTGGCTAAGCCTCTAATACAGGCCTTTGGCAAACCACAAATGACTAGTAATTAGGTCTACTGCATTGGGTTAATTAATAAAAGGTAGTTTAAAGTAGGCAAAAAGCATATTTGTCCATTACACTGATGATGTACGTTACGATAATAACACAGCACTGTTCTTTTATCCCTCCAAAGAGCTCTATTAACATCACCTGTTTCTCCTCACCTGCATCCCTGTGCTGTGAACAGAACTGCTGCTGTACAGGTGACAGAGAGGAATGTTTATCACTAAATAGCAAGTGGAATTAAAGGCAGTGTGCTGAGGGCAAGGGCAGGCACCACCAAAGGACAAATGGGAGTAAATGTGCTCCAGCAGGGGAAATTCACAGGCGTCACCACAGAGCTGTTGTACCCCTGTGCTTTGCTTCTGGGATGAAGCTGCTGGGCAGCTGCTGGGCCAGGGAGCTGGCAGGGTCCTGCAGGGCACAGCAGGGTCCTGCAGGGCACAGCACCCACTCCTGTTTGCACCATCCCAAAGGCTGCTCCTGCTCTCTTCAGCATCGACCCAAAGCTTTAAATCTCGCTTCGGTATTCCAGGAGTAGGTGTGATGGCAGAGGGGCTGGCTGGGCTCTCACTGTACCAGCAGGCTGCTGGACTGGTACATGATTGCCCAGCATACCATTAAAAGCCAAAATCTCATCTCAGAATTCCTTCCTTGTAAGGGTAGGGCAAACCCAGAGGTTTTGGCTTTCCCTTTTGTTTCTTTCTTGTTTTAGAAAAAGGTTGTTCTCCCACAGCACTAGAAATAGCTTTCTGGAGAGCTGGAAAACCAGGAATGTAATTCTCCTACTCTGTCCTCATTTTGTATTTGAGCTTGATGATTAATAGAAGCCATGACAGTCAGTTTTATAAAACCAATATGTCTTAGAAATGTTTTAAAAAATGTCGTAAATAATATACTTTCTTCCTGAATTCCTTATTTCACTAGTATTTGAATAATAAATAATTAGTGCAGTAATTGAGTGAGCATTAATAAAAATATTTAATCTTTCATTTTAATATTTTTATATGATCTTTGTAATTTTATGTATAATGGTATAAATAGTGATCAGGTGAACCTGTGTTCTGAAATGGATCTCAGAGTCACTGATAGAGATGAACAGATGTGAGTTTGTATGAATGAGCACAGAGAATGAGGACAAGAGGTTTTTCTGATAGGTCTCTGGACACATAAACAAGTTTCTTTGGGCTGTCAAGTTTTGGCAGCTCTAAACAGTCTTGGACTCAAGTAAATCAATGAGAACTTGGCTGCTGAGGCTCAGAAGGCTGGTGAGGATGACTGTTAGTGACATACAGGTTTTCTGCTTGCATGCATGAAATGGGGTTTAATTGTAAGTAATCTAGATGAAACAGATTGAAAGCCACTACTAAGGGCAATATACATACTTAAATGCAAGAAAATTTCCTAAGGATGAGATGATCTGCAATAAAACCATGTCTTCAGCTAGCAAAAATCAAGGTAGCATCAGTGATTTCACACTGACACCCTGCAGAGATTTGGGCATCGAAAGAGTTTTGAAGCTCAAATTTCAGCAAAGCAAATCCTAATGGAGTTCTGTAGTGCAAAGGATAAATTGATTGCCTGTTTCCTCTCCACCCACCCATCACAATTGAATCAGCAGTATAAACAAGTTACTTATTTTTCAAAAGTCAGACATACTGTGTAAAAGAGATTAATATACAGTAAGAGGGAAAAAAAATTTAAAAAGGCAAATAAGGGAACAATCTGTTTCCATTTAAGCTGGTGTAACTCCATTGCACTGCCTGGGTTTATACCAGGGGAATTCAGATCAGCATTCACTTCTTGTCCTGGAGATTGAATTTATCTCCCACAGCTTTTATTTCTGTTCATTTCCTGAGCTGCATGCTGTTGTGCCTCTTTCTTCTTTTAATAATTTGTTTCACAATAATACTTCAGAGGCAGACCAGCTAAAATGAGGAAAAGATGAGAGTACAGAACTCATAATTGAAGCATATTTTTACTCTCACTTCAGAGATTTGCATGCTGTTAGTGTTACCACAAATGTAACTCAGCCTAATTTTGGTAACAGTGGTGCCTGTTTAATCAGAGAACAGGGGATTCTCCTTTGAAACAAGATTTCAGTAGCATTTTCACCTGCTACTTGTCTTGCTCTGCGGTCAGAAAGTTCATGACACTTTAATTGCTAACAAGTGGGATGCTTTTATTTAGAGTGATCTTTACCTATCTTCTGGATAGCCTAAATGTTGTTTTCTTCAGTGCTTGTATTGGACACGAATCACAGAGAAAGAAATAATTATTTCATTACACAGCAACTCAACCCTTAGGAAACTCTTGCCTGAATGAGCAGTTGAGACAATTCTGTTCGGGTTTTTGTTTTTGTGGGTTTTGCCAGCATATTACTTTTGCAGAAATATTTATAATTAATTGCATTTTTTAAAACTGTCTCAAATTAGATGTTTGCCCAACTACTGTGAACATGGAGGAAAGTGCTCCCAGTCCTGGACCACCTTTTACTGCGACTGTAACGATACAGGCTACACAGGAGCCACCTGCCACAACTGTAAGTAAACCCACGTGCACTTTTCATTTGTTTTAATCCACATCATAATCACAGTGGTCATTAGACATTTAGTAGAATTTAGCTGGGCTGAGCTGATTTTAATCTGTGTTTGGTGCTTTAAGTCAATTTTACCACCCTGGGCTTTGTTTTTAGATCATATAAAAGTCTATGTTGCAAGAACTCACTTTTCAGTAATAGTTTATGATTTTGAGATTTTGCTGGACTGATTTTTGGGCTGCTGCTATTAACAAGAATACGATAATTGAAACTGGCAGTACATGAAACATTCAGCTACTAAAATCTACAAAAGGAATATTAAGGTGTTTTAAAAGTTAAAAAATTCCCCATCAAACAGTAGAGGTGCAAAATGCTGTGAATTCTGGTGAAAAATAAAGCCTCTTCATACACCTGACTAAAAGGGAAAACAGAAAAGGAAGGTAAACTTCCAGTTCTAACAAAGGAAATAAAGAGAAAAAAAACAGTGAGTAAGAATAACAATTCCAGGAATACAACTGTAAGCACTCTGGGTGCTTGATGAGCACTTGGACCACAGATCGGATGAAATTGGTGAGATGGATTTTTTTTCCCCCTGTTAAAATAAAAAGCAGAAGAGAAGAAAAGGTACTTAGTGGTTTGAAGCTGAGAATATTGGCAACCATACTGTCATTTTGGAGACTTTAATGGTTTGCTAGTTAACAGTGAAATCATTTGTGGGGTTTGCAGATGACAGGAGAGTCTGTTGAGAGATCTGTTCATAGATTTGTCACCTGAACTCTACATTGTAAACACAAAGGAAGCCAAGGGTTTTTGCAGAAATTATGCCAAGCCAGATGAAAAGAGGGAAGAAAAAGGCTGACTTTATAGTTCTAAAAAGAGGGCTTACTCTTTGTCCATTGCTTTTGTTGTTCCAAAAGGCATCTCAGCTCTTCAAAGCTCGTAAGGCCATAGCAGAGTATTCACACCAGCTGATGACTGGTACAGAACTAGGTGGCCAAATCAGGTGGTGAGAAGGGAGAGGCTCCTTGGGGAAGGAAGAGAACTGTCACTGTTGACTGTCACAGGTGATTAGGGACACTCAACTCTGGGCTACATCTGTGCTGTCGTATTAGCTTGGGGCCTGAGGCTCACTGTGTCTGTGCCAGCTCAGTGTGGCTTCTGTCCAGAGGAGACCATCTCCTTTCCACAGAGAACTGGCTCATCATTAGTGTTCCCCACAGACACTTCCATGGAGCTAGTGAAGCCTCCTGCTTCTGTCAACTCGTGTCTGCACTTCAAAGGCACATACACAGCTGCAG
The DNA here is from genome assembly GCA_013398075.1 of Notiomystis cincta. NCBI lineage: Eukaryota > Metazoa > Chordata > Aves > Passeriformes > Notiomystidae > Notiomystis > Notiomystis cincta. The sequence goes on along the minus strand of VZRX01022160.1, from coordinate 138,850 downwards.
TTATTTAAGGTTCACTGATGTGAAACTACTCTGAAAAGTTTCTCAGGAAGCTCTTGTGTTGAGCTGTGCACACCTGTGATGTACAGCTATTCACCTGCTCAGCTTATTTACAACTGATTTATCAACAGCTAATTTGATTCCAGCCAGATTGTGGAGCCAGCTACCCTGTGAGCCTAGCAGTGCTGATAAACAGCAGCATTAGTCTGGAGAAATGTATTCATCTACTTGAAATATGCAATGAAACCAATTCAAAGCCAGTGGGTAAACACAGACTGCTGATAAGAAACTTGCAGAACAAGAGACGTTATCACTTTCAGCAGATAGTGGTTGATGTGCAGGAGTACCTTTTAGGAGGTGAATGAAAGGCACAGATTTGGTCACAGCATAACTCCAGAATATCCTCAATGTATAGGAAACTCTCTAATCATGTAATTCAGTCTAGTTCTGTCAAAGTGAAACATCTAATTTCATAGGGTTTGAAACATTACCTCAAGAGATTTTTATTTTTCTAGAACACTGATGCTGACAGGCCTGAAATTGAAGTTATACCACCTTGGAGAGGCTATTTCTTTCATTAAACTGCCCTTCAAACCCAAATCCATGCAGAAGCAAAGGAAAGATTTAGCTGGCAATCTGCTGCAAATGAAACAATGTGAATTGTTTCAGTGTTGTCTGGATTTCTTTTTTGTTACATCACCATAGGTTTTGCCTCGTTTTGGTTTGGTAAGAGGTGGGTGCCACTGGTTGAAAACCATAAAAAGATCCATTCTTTGTCATGCTTTTAGGAAGAACTGCATGACATGCATCTGCAAGACAGATTTAATTGGTTTATCTTTTACCACCTCAGACTGGGAGATCTTACCATTTTAAGAACTGAGATGTGAGAGAAATTGCCCCTACCTTTCCAAGTGTTGGAATACATTTTGTGGTTGATACATAAACAGTGTTATTTTTAGTTGCAAATATTCACAGACCTCACTGGGTCCTGCTGTGAGGAATAGCTAACAATACATACTATCTCTTCTCCAAAGAGCTTGCAGTTAAGTTTCTGAGGGTACAAAAACATGCTGGCACAGGCGATGGAATGCCAGAAAGGCTTCATCAGCATCACAGGTGGCAGTTTCCGTCTACCAGGTGCATAATTATTTCTAGGCTTTCTTATAGCAAAATAGTCATAAGGTAGAGATTAAAAAGAGGAAGAAATAGAGTGTTTGCAGACATGGAGTGACATGGGAGAAAGCAATAATGTGCTTGTTTGAAAAATATAAGGCTATGGCCAGAGGAGTTTGACATTTTTGACAAGGCAAATGTCAGAGTCATGACAGGTAAAGAGGTTGGAAATGTGCCATGAAAAGCAAAGATAAATAGTTTGCATTTGATGCAACATAAGGGAATTAGACAGTGTCAGAAAAGAACAGTAAGTTGATAGAAGACACAGCTGGGACAATGTTTGCAAGACCGTGTCAGATATGTGGGACAAAATTGTGTCTGGCATGTCTGAAAATGGGTAGTTGAAATTCAGGATGTGTGAATGAAGCAAAAGTGTGCATCTGAAGATACATGGAAAGAACTGCCTGGCTCTAGACATGGCCTTAATATAATGTTACTAGAGGCAGCTCTTTGCCTGCAAACCTCAGGTATCCTGTTCAGTCCAAATCCCTTCTGATTCTGAAAGCTCCTAAACTGCCACAGGATGTTTGGCAATGTGCCTGGTCCAGATGAGGGTCCACTACTGAGAAGGGTGTGGTGCTGGCCCATTAAAGAGCTATTTTGTGGCAGACAGGTTTCACACTGAAGTGTCCTCTGGTCCTGCTTCCATTATCCTCTTCTCTGAACTTAACTGTAAATGCAACTAAAATAGAGCTAAATCCTGGATGTTTTCTGGGTTTCACTAACATCTAAGAGTCTCTGTTTTCTAACAGGTAGTTTCTTTCTTGCAAAGCTTATTGCCTGATGCATAAGCACCTTTCTTTGTTTAGTAACAGTTAATCCTCCTTTGCTTATGTTATCAATACCTTCCAGTCTTTTGCTATTGCTGTGGGTTGGTTTGAGTTTGGGGTTTTTTCCCCTTTTGTATTTACCTGTCATCATTACATCTTCCAGTGCAATTCACATCTTCTTCTTGGCTCATCCCAGCACTGACAAGCCCTTGTGTTCCATCTCTGCACTCTCTGTAGCTATGAAACCCCAAAGCACATTCTCTGCCTTGCTCTCACGTGTGGATGTGCAGTTTGATGTGAGTGTAGAACAAGTGATGACTGTGTCCAGATGCCCATTTCACTGCCCACAGTTTGGGGAAGCCAGGAGTCAGGGAATAACCCTATAGGATATAAAGCCAACTGTTGGTGATTTACATTTGACTGTGTAGCAGTTTTGTTGTGCCTTAGTTTCTTCACCTCTGTTGGAAATAAGATCCAATTTGCAGATACATTAAAAGATGTGTGATCTATATCATCTTCTGAAATTGTGTGGGTTCTTTCTTTTGAAACTTACTGCTACTTGAGCTTATCTGTAGCTGAGACAGTGCTTTGAGGATACAATCGTATTTCAATCTCTAAAATGTATGGTTTTGCTTTTGGCTTTATCTTTTAAATGTGCTTCGCTAGGCTTGCATTTAGATAGGTTGGAAGATGAGCTCGGCTGAGGCCTTTTGGCAATAGATACTTTCCCAGTTTCTCCATGGGGTGGGGAGCCTGCTGATCTGTCAGGTACTGGAGTAGTCTGATAACACCCAGATAGGAGAGCATCCACTATTTAACCACAGGTGTGAACCACAGCAAAACAGATAATAATGTAATGTTTTCTGTTTTCCTCCTTTAGATACAAACACTGATGTCAGTACACAGTGGGGAAAAGGCCTGGGTGGGCCTTTTAACCTTTTAATCTGTTTTTTGCTGTCTGGTACTGTGACATCCAAAAGGAGTGTGAGCTTCTTTCAGAACCTAACTAATGTCACTGTGAGACAGGGTGTCCATGGGATGTTCATGGCCACCTCTGAAGTCCATCATCTCTAGAGGGAGACTGTCCTAGCTCAGACACACAATAGGCAACTGAAGGTAGCTCAGAATTATAGGTGGGGAGAGTGAGAGAGGGAAACAGATAAGTGAATTACAGATCTTAATTTATATATATATATACACACATATATATATATATGCATATATAAATTAATATATGTATTAATTGAAAGTGCATAATTTAAAAGCTGCAATAATCCCTGTGATACTATTAATTCTTGTATTTCTTGTAAGAGCAGTAGACCAGTGTAAAATGGCCCTGAGATATAGAATGTTATAACTTTATTACAATATAATGATTAGTAATCTCTTCTTTCTGTGAGTTGTGCTAGTCCCTTAGAAAGCCTCATCTTGCCCTTCTTTATTTCTATTATTTTTATTTATGATATTTATCAGGTAGTTTTTAGTCTTGCATGATTTTTTTTTAATTCCAAAGAGTGCTGAACTTTGATGTAAAAGATGTTGAGAAATATAAAATAATAATTTTATTCCTCATATTCTGGAGTTGTCAACATGTCCCAAAGCTTTGCAAGGTGATAATTAACAGAATGTAATTTAATTCTGGATATTTGCTTTGGTGTGTGATCTATCTCACACATACAGGCATATGTCTTATTGGCCTAGGTAATTGCTGGAGGAAAGAGTCATCCAATAATGGAAATGTCATATAGTCATTGATATGGCATAAACTTAACATAACTTCAGGCTTTGAAAATGTATTTTTTAATATTAATATGCTTACTGCATATATAATTTTTTATCTGAAAAGCTTAATATAGCTTCAGCCAGATTGTTAGCAGTACTGGAGCTGCATCTTAAAATGCCAGCTGGGCGTTGATAATGCTCCTGTGTTCCAAGGTAGGGAGATGTGTACAGTTTTCTGGCTGGACAGATGAGGTTTAGAGACTTTCAGTCTGACAGATGCCTACCAGTGAGTTTGGTGGAGTAATTTGCATGTCCTGAGTAGCCAATTTTCCTGTCCGAGGTTCTTGGAACAGGTTTTTTCCATGTGTGTTTAAACATATTAGTTTTCTTTGACTAAAGAAAACACATTTAATATTCATATCAAACCTTCAGTACAGTACTTGGTGTTCCTGAATATTTCTGTTCACACCATGCTTTTGGAATATGAATTTTCATTTTTTATTTTGTAATAAGTTACTATGTTATTAATGCTTTCCCTTCAGTGGTGTTCATTTAAATAAAGTTTTTCCCTTTGCCTGAGATTTCCTTATAAATAACACAATGAATATTCCTCTTTGGGATTTTTCTGCAGAACAGAGCATGTGGGGGACTCAGTCCTGTTTGAAGCCAGCCTTCCTCAGGTGTGACCATCCCCTTTTCAGCAAGACCAAAGTACTCAGCTTTTCACAGCATCCTTCATCCCTTTGGTTGCTCCTGCCCCTCCAACACTCCTCTTAAAATGGTCCAGGTCTCCCTGGCTGCTTTCCTGCAGCAGCAGGGCTTGCAGGTGACCCTGCACCAGCTCTAGGCTGGGGTCTGGGATTGTCACAGCTGCTTTCCAGCCACAGCAGGGAAGTGACTGGGGACGATGGCTCGACACGACCTTCCCACCTCGGCCGGGGGGAGCCTGAGCTTGGATGGGAGGAGATTGTCTAACAACCAGGTGAAATGGGGGTATCTCTCCTGAGCATCCCTTTAGGTGACCCTGTGGTAAAAGGCATTTTCATTCTATCTATGGAAAAAATATATTCTTTATCAGGTGAGTAAGTCCATATTTTAAAAAGGAAAAAATAAGCTGTCTGTCATCCAGGCACATCACAGGGGAGGCTGCATTATTCTGTCAAGAGCAGAGCTGTCACAATCCAGCTTTTGAGAATACAAATTTCATTTTTCTGGCATTTAACAAGACAATTGCATTTTAAGGGTGAGAATGATAATCATTCCCTGAGTTCATTGCTGTACTAATAGTCTGTTGTTGAAATAAGAAACCTGCCGTTGCATATTGCTTTATTTGTTATTTAGAGAAATCTTTGGTTCATTGCTCATTACTCCAAGTCTGTAAGAGCAGATCTGTCAGGCCTGAGGTACAGGAGCAGAGATTGAAATTGTCATCTCTGATGTGCCTCCAAGAGCACTGAGCAATTTGTGGAGAATGCTTCATTTGGCCTGCTCAGCATTTGTGTGTATCCCTTTTCCCAAGGTCAGTCTATGGCTGCTTGAAGATCCTGGCAGAATCCCCAGCTCCCACTGGCCTCTCCAGTCTAACCAGTGCATAAGTTCTCACCTCTGAATACAATAATAGTTATCATTATAGGGGTTATTATCACTCTTTTTGTCCAAGGTGCAAAGGATTACAAAATGATTAAATGAGTCTGAAATGATGTTGCAGCAAGTATTCTGTCTACATTTCTTCATGACTTCACAATTTTTAGAGATGATAAAAGCAACTCAGTGCTGCTGCATTTTAGCTGGGAAGTGGACAGTGTCAGCACCTCCCAATGAAATCAAGAATTAAAGTTCTTTAGGTCTCTTTAATGTATTTTATTTATTGTATCACCATAAAATGTTCTCTCTCTCTTAGAAATTGAAAATTATCAACTACTTTTATTAGATTATGAGAATCTAATCTTGAAGCAGGAATGCTACAAGATTCATTTTGGTAATCATAACTAATACATCTCAAATTCTGAATCCTTAGCTCAAGTTTCACACACTGAAATCAATTTCCAAAGTAATTGGGAACACAGTCGGAACAAAAATATTGGGAATTCTAAGCTTTCCTTTTATTTTTTGAGGAAAGTTATCTTGGTGTCGATTAAATTTGAAAAGGATAGAGTCCTCTGAGGAAAAAAAAAACAAAAAAAAAAAAAAAAAAAAAAAAAACCAAAGAAA
>VZRX01022160.1:79936-132956 GCA_013398075.1 Notiomystis cincta | reverse complement strand
AAAAAAAAAAAAAAACAAAAAAAACCCAACCAAACAAATTGTTTTTCATTTGGAACTTCACATTCTTGGTGGTATCTATATTAGTAATGTGCTGCTGGGTGCAGCAGAGAGAGGTTTGCCTTGCCTGGTCTTCCCAGCAGCAAACCTGAACAGAGTGTCAGTGTAGGCTTTACAGAGTCCAGCAGCAAGCAGGATTTTAAATACAGGCCAAGAGGTGCATCTTCCTGGGTGCATAGCAGGTTCATTCACCCATTGAAGAGAGGGGACTTCAAATATGTTGCTCCTCGAGGGTTATTTGTAGAAGTTCAAGGCTTTGTACAAAGAACAGTCTTTCTTTTTTTATCCAGATTAGAACTGGAGGTGAAAAACCAAAAAAGTGGCCTGAAGGATAGCAGAGGTTTCATGAGTTAGGAACATGAGGGCAAAGGAAACAGAGCTGAACTGAGGAGCTGAGAGCATCTAAAGGCTCCTCTGCTGAGCAGCTCCACAGCAGAACAGGAAGCCTTTGCTTAGCAGAGGCTGCCATGGAGACTGCAGGTGAGCTGTGTAGGGCAGAAGTAAGCCTGGAAGCCAGTCAATATAGTAATGGGCAGTCTGTGAACAACTGGGCAAAAAGATCTTTCTTAGAAACAATGGAAGTTTGACCTTGGAAGTGTTTGTGCTTAGCCATGTACTGTTACAGATTTCAGCTATGGCAAGGATAAAAATCTCCTCTGGTTTAAGGACTGTAATTAAAACAGTTGGATTCACAGGTTCGAGATACTTCAGACAACTGAAAGTGATGCAGTTGCTCATATTTAAAACCTTTCAGGCTTGTGAAGCATATTGAATAAAGGCTGAATTTTCAGCTGCAGACCCAAACCAGGAGCGACCCCAGCCCTTTCAGACCTGACTGTGGAGTAAGAGAGAGCTCCTGCATGTGCTGTGGCTGACCACCCTTAAGGGTCTTGATGCAGAAATTAGGAAATGAAATTCTGTAGGGTTTTTATACGAAAAAGGTCAAAAAATAGTTTTATTATAATGATATTAAAATCTGATAATGCTTTTCTGACACTGGAGTCTGAATCATGGATCTATAGCTTGAACCTTGACCAATCAAAGTGAATATAGTTTTGCTAGGATATTTCTGTAGGGGGTGTGTAGTGTATGGATTGAAAAAACATGGGGTGTTTACACTTCAGAGCTATAGTTTTGATTTTTGAGCTTATGAATGTTTATATCCCAGAAAATATGAAAAAAACCCACCTAGAACTGGGTGATGTTGCCCTGACTGAAGATAAAGTGTTTATTTTGTGAATGCTGATCAAAATTTTACAAATTATTTCCTAAGCACCTGGGAAGATGAAAAGTGAGAACTAAAGGAAAAGATAGGCACTATGCTCAGGGAGTGAAGCAGTGCCATAAATGAATGTTCTGAGGTGAGGAGCTGTTGATCTGAAAAGCTAGTAAGGCTTGAGATACTTGAATCTGAAAGAGATACCTGAGGGAGAAATTCGGTGTATGTTCCACAGAAGATTCTAAGGGGCTGGGAGATAGATATCTTGAACTCTGCCAGTACAGTGCATGCCTGCACACCATCAGCACAGCCCACCCTAGCAGGCAGGCAGGAGCACAGAGAGCACTCAGAGAAGCAGCTCTTGCTCTGAAGAATGGGGCTCTCAGGCTGCATCACTTTCAGCAGCTGGCTCTGGGAGGATTTTAAATTTCTTTGTGAAACACAGCAGTAGCCTTTAAAAAAAAATTCCTTATAGAGCCAAAATGTCAGTGTAAGGTCCATCCAATGTTATAACTTACAAGTGATTCTGGAAAATAAAAAAAGGCAATAAAAGACATCCTTTGTGACCAAGTAAAACAGATATTTCTGATGTCGTTTCCCTTACTAAATCTGGGGCCTTGGAGTCAAGCTGTTTCTTGTTTTGTCTTCGTGGCTCAGCCAGCTGCCATCAAGAGCCCTGTGACACCTTTTACAAGTTAAAGGTTTTATTTTTGAAATTATGTTTTTAAAAAAGTATTTTAAATGAGAAAACAGGCTTTGCATGAACAGCCTATCAAGAATGCTATTTTTGTTGTTTTGGTATCATTTGGGTGAACACTTTGCAGTAGGAAAACTAATTTGAAGGAATAAAAGTATAAACTCTATTGAAATACTTCATGGAAAGGAAAAAAAAAAATCACTAATTGGGGGGGGTTTACTTAAAAATTTTGAAAATTTCTTAAAAATAATGTTTGAAAATTGTTGGTTCTACTCTGAATGAACTGATGAATACCTCTCCTTTATTAAAAAGGTGCAATTACTGCAAATGTTCTTTGCCATTAAAATGTGTGCACCTGTCAAAGGTTCCATCATTACCTTTGTTGCTTGCTTTTTTAAAAGTGGGGCCTTATTATATGTCTAAATGGTTGGTGACTCTTTAATGACAATTACAATAATGGTTTCCCTAGTGTTCCCAAAATGATCACAACTCCATCTACACCAGAGAAGCCTGACACAAAACAGAGCATCAGTATGAAGGCAGTTTCCAAAGTTAAGGTTCTGGGATCTTAACAGTCACAGCTGACTGTTTGTCTCTTATTTTTACTCTCATATGATATTTCTGATTGCATAAAGAGAATAATGACTGCAAAGAGATCTTGTCTTTCATGGACATGTAAAGACAGCTTCAAGTTGTTGTCACTGGCATAAAAGGGCCTTTTTCAGCAAATGGAGTTGCAAAACTTTATTCCAAAGCAAGCAGTCATCTCCAGCCACAAAGGAGTTGAGCAGAGGGTGGAATGGCTGGTGCACTCAAAATGTCTGCAGGGGCATCTGCCAGCGGCTGGAAAACAAACATCATTTTCTTCTTGATGCATTATATAGCAAAAAGTAGGAGAAAAGAGAATTAAAATCAATGGCCCATCCACTTCCAGTCTAGAAGTGCACTGTACCAAATGCTTAAGATACAGGCATCTGAAACTTTGTGTGCTGGTAGGAAATAAACTGCCCACCAAAACTGCTTTTCACTAATCATGATGGAATATGTTTGATGTGCTGGAGCTCGAGGTTTATAGACTTTTCCCACTCCTTCTGCTACGTCCCAGTATGCAGTGCTGGTTTTCTCATATAACTGAAAGGCAACCATACCAGGATGGATTTCCTTCTGGCAGATGTAACTGTGCTTTCACAGAAGCCTGTGTATCCTTTCAGATTTATACCTGTTGAGTACCCTTAGCCTGATTTCTAGCTCTATATAGCCCTTTTCCCCCTAAAGTTACAGTGACAAAGGAGCCATCTAAAGGTGAGTAGATCATCTCTGTTTGAATCTGCCCACGTTATTAATGGCAGAATCTTCACATCTTTCCTTACTAATTTGAAAAAAGTAGATCTGGGCTCCAGCCAAAATGACAGTCAAGAAGAAGAACACTTAGAAAGAACAAGTTGTGATGAAGAATGAGATTTGCTGTGCCAGTTCACTGACAACATATTTGTTTTATGTCTCTACCCCTCGCACCGTCCTTTGTCTTCAAAAACACTCAGCAAACAATTCAGAGGAAGCAATTGGCATATTCCCTAATGAGGCAAGATAAAGTGTCCTGTAACGATGATGACAGCAGATTCACTAAGTGAACTGCAGTTTAAGAACTTTGCAAATTGATCAAACCATGATTCCTTGGTTGCTTACTTAATTGCCTGTTACCATCTCTCTCCTGACCTCCATATGCCCACTGCTTTTGTCAGCACTTCTGCAACTCAGGGACTCTGTTACCCCCTCAGGTTGTGAACACTGGAAGAATAGGTTCTGGTTTGGGGATTTTATTTAACTTGCAGTTAATATGTGTTCTTGGCCAGCTATCAGAGTGGGAATTTAGAGATATTCTGGCCTCTTACCATGCTTGATACATCAGGCTGTGAGGAAAAAGCTTTCTTAATTCTATTTATTATAGGATGGTTATTAATTAAGGCACTGTCTCATCAGGTGCTGAGTACCTTAAGCAGCTTCTTAACCCTGGAAAGGGTAGTGCTTGTTTAGCACTCAGTGATGTTCTGTCTGCTAAAGATGTCTGGTCAGGCAAGAAATGTGCAAGGGAAAAGCATATTTTGGTGAGTGCACAAATGATTGACTGGTGAGACTCTTCATCCATAGCCAGTTTGGACCAGAACCCCTAGAACTGTGGGTTGTTGGCAGGAATGAAGAAATGTCCAAAATCTGAGTCATGGGCTCTCTTACAGCATTCTTCAGACAAGGCTACTTCAAGGCTCACCATTTACACCTTTCTGAAATTTGTTTCGTTAGAGGAGTTTCTTTAAGGGAATGAGGGAGAAGGAGGAATGTGAGTCCACAGAAGTGGGAGTAGGGAGCTATTCCTGCTGCTGTGGAGCAGTTGCTGTCTTCTGCAGGGGCTGTGTTTCAGAAGTGGTGAGGAAGTGCTGGCCCTGCCCTCATCTGCAAAGCTCCCTGAGCTCCTCTCAGATGAGGAGCAGTGAGGACTTTGCAGTTGTATTTACAGCCTCAACACAGCAGTCATAAACTCTTACAGAGAATAATTTTGTCAGTATAATCAGGTAAGTGTTTAAGCAGGCGGGGAGAAAAAAAATCAACTCTCCTGAAATGACATTTAAGGTTGCTTTTCAAGGTCCAGGATCCTACATGTGACTTTGTGGTACCCCTGGCCTTCCTCACTGTGGGAGTTTTCTCTTTGCAGTGACAGTTATGTATTTCCTGAAAATATGCCTCAAATACAGTTATATATTTCCTGAAAATATGCCTCAAATACAGTTATATATTTCCTGAAAATATGCCTCAAATACAAAGATTATTCTGACCTGTGGGTTTTTCTTCCTCCTTTTCTTGCTCTTGTTTTATTAACCACTTGGATTTTCATGGGTACTGGTCCTCCAAGAGAATATTGATAAGCAGAGTGAAAAAGTTGATTGTATTATTAGGTCTAAAGCATAAAAACATAAGCTAGCATGGAGACCAGTCTGAGCTTGGCCTTTTCTGCTGGAGGACAGTGGATTTCATTTGGATAGTAGACTATGGTAGGGCTTTAATGCTTCCTGTTAACTTTATCCTGCAGGGAAGGTGAAGACTGGCAAAAATATCTGTCCTTTGTGTTGACAAGACTTAAGTGCATGGCTAGGTAGTAAATCATATGTACCTGTGTGTATGTAGGTCTGAAATACCATACAGGGGTGAATGTATGTACCACTCCATAAATGGATGTGTCACATCTGAAAGTTCATATCCCTTTATTTAAGTGTTTACATACTGTAATCCAAAAGAAAGCAGGTACCTGTATCTTTAAAGCCAGCATGTATTAAGTTCAAGGAATGAGTGAAACAAATGGTTTTGAGCATGGACTCAGCCCAAAAGCAGTAAGCCCTCACAGCTGATCAGCTGTGCACTAACAGCAGTATGCTATGGCAATAATTGGCGCAGTACTCGTGCATGAAACGTGTCTGTGTGCTGTCTGCCCCTGATGCAACCCCTCTCTCTCTCTCTCTCAGCTGTCTATGAGCAGTCCTGCGAGGCTTATCGACACCAAGGCAGGACATCAGGTTTCTTCTACATCGACTCTGATGGCAGCGGGCCCCTCGGGCCGCTCCGCGTTTTCTGCAATATAACAGGTAATGACCTACCCTGCACTCGGCTGCCTGCTGTGGGCTCTGGTTTGATCAGAGGTGGTCTTAGTGGAATGATAGACATGTCAGTAATACAGTTCAGTAGCAGGGAAGAAGCAGAGAAGTTGTAGTAACTGAGCTTTTGAGTTCGTTTCTTAAATAATATCCATGTAAAAGTGATTTTTAAAATAAGTTCGAAGGACTGTGCCTTGCTAGTTGATCTATACAATAGTGTCTGCACATGATAAAGGACACTTCATAATATCACAGCTTTTGAGGAGATGTTTGTTTTTTACTAGAGAGGTAGAAACTTAGAGTCCAAACCATTCTTTTGTAATTGAATGGTTTCTCTTCTTTATTGGAATACTAGATCTGGGCATTATTATTAAACTCCTCTCACTGAGCTGGCTATAAACCCTCTGATCTGACTTAAGCAGCAATACATCCCCTCATACAAGTGTGCTGCCTTTGGCATTCCATGGAGTGGAAGCCTTGATTGTCCCTGGTTTTTGTGTGGAGGAGAAGACATGATGAGCTTAGGAGAAGGGGCACCAAAGAGATGGGTAACAGAGCAAGAGCCTGGCCAGGTGACCTGCTGGCTGAAACTTTTTAACCTTACAGTTCTGTAGGATTAAAATAAGAATTGTTTCAAATGAACATACCTGTCTGGCAAATTCTCCCCTTAAGTGGGTACTATTTTGTATATAGGACTGTCAAGCCAAGAGTATGAGGAAAGATTACACAGTTCTTATTGTGGATGGGGATAGATGGTGGGCTCTCTTTCTGCTTATTATATTTGAAATGGAGGTGAAATTTCCCACACTGTCTCCTGTTTGGCATTTCTTGCTTCCTGTGGCCAGGTGCAGATGAAAGAATGTTTTATTATCCTTTCTAAATTGCTAATTCTGGCTGAACTACTTTGCCACATATCACCTCCACACTCAGTGCTGAAAACTGAGGACTCAGGATATTCATATTTTATCCTTAATCTCCTTGTACTTAAAGCCTCAAATTAAATTTTCATTTTTCTTTAATTGGGCAATCATTATGTTAATTAAATGCACAACAGTTAATTATTAAGTATGTTTTTTGTTCAAGTGTAACAAATATTTAATAAGATGTGTCTCCTTCCCTGTTGAATCTCCTAAGAATTGAAACAGAGTTTCACCTTTCTGTCTGAATATCCTTCCTTGATCTTCAATATGGGAAATGTGCTCATTTTTATTATTTATCATATAAATATGTGTGATCAAAACATTGTCAGTGCTTTTTATCTCTGCTGAAGAAGTAGGATTTTTGACAAACACACCTTGCCTTTGCTTTCCTCAAATAAACTTTATCTGGCAGAAATCCAGAAAGCATATACCTGATTTTCTCTCTGTAATGAACTTCCTGACATTCTTATTTTGGTTATGAGAAAAGTGGAGGTGGGGAAAACTGGCAGAACCTCCTAGCCTGGAAAACTTAGGCTTCTGTGTTAACTAAATGTGGCTTGAGTGCCTTAATCACAAGAGCTTCTTTTCTCTCTGGGAACTTCCCTTATTGTTATTCTCATAAAAATGGTTTACAGTAATCAATTAAGTGCAAAGCAGGAAAAAAATACTTTATGTACACAGGGATGAATTCTCAATTTGCTGTTTTTTCAGGTGATGCTTCTGTTTAGTTTTCTGAAAGTACCCCATTTTCAGGGAAAGGAGAAATGTGAAATTCTGTGTTGTTATACTGGGTACATTCAAGGAACAGAGGAAATACTATTGGTCAGTAACAAATCCCTACACCACCTCCTGTGAATGGAAAAACGTGTGGGGAGACTACAAATTAAAGAGATGGCTGGGAGAACTGTCACAGGAGAGCGTGGAGATCACAGGTGGCATAAAGAAAGCACACAGGAATTGATTCCTTTTCATCATATCTGGGCTAAGGGACACTGAAATGATTACATAGCAGGATTTGGGAGTTTTTTGTTTGCTTTTTCCTGATGCAATCAATTCAACTTGAAACTACCACAGGACAGCAAGGAGGATGATACATCAGGAGAGGGAGTAAAACCCATCTGGAAAAAGCCCCAGTCTTGTCTGATAGATTCAGAAGCTGCAAGTAAACATGGAGCTTTAGTTGCAGCTTCCCACTCAGGCAGCTGGGAGGCGAAGACCACTGGGAAATGGGAATGAGTTTCAGGAAAACCTTTTGGCTTCCCTGGGTATCTCTTCACTCTCAGAGGCAGAGGTGGGCTCCTGGGCTAAATAAAGCTTTTATTTTACTCAGGCTGGCAGTTCTTTGTGTATACAGTTCAAGAAGCAGTAACCTCTTTATGCCCAAAATGTGTTCAAGCTGAAGAATTTGGAGGTGAAATGGAAAATCCAGGGCAATGACTCATTTAGTGTTTTTTAAAGTGGAGGTGCAGAGAGCTAATGCCTTCTGGGAATTACAGGGCCTTTAATCTGTGAAAGATGAATTCAAAGAAGAAATCAGACCATCAGAAATAAGCAGCATCATTGCATTTAAAGTGTTTTACTTAATAGTCACTTGCATTTTTTAAGTACTTTCTAATTTTTTTAAGTTCTTTTAAACAGCATTTTTACCTGTTTAATGGAAGGAATTCAGATAGGGAATTTATTTGTAGCCAGTTATTAACTGGGGCAGATAAATACCAGTTTTCTTGTATATTGGTGTCTGGTCATAGATATCCAGTGTCTGATGTGGATATGGAAATATCAACATTACAAGTTAGTTTATTGTGTTATGTTTCCAATGGTTTCTCTGCAGCCTGTCAACTTTAGCAGGCACTGCTGAAAAGAAATTCTGAATAAAGCAGAAAATTGTGATTGTGTGTGTTGAGAGGGAATTGGACACTTATACAAAGAGGGAGAGAGAGATAAGGGGAAGGAAATGTTACAGGGAGAAAAAAAGAGGGAAAAAAGCATTATATAAAATATAAAGTCAGTTTTCAGCATGGTGAGAAATTTAACAGCAGTGTCACAGAATATCTGATGAATAGCTGATACTAGTGTGGGTAAATGTGCTTATCCACTGTGGCTGAAAAAGCAAGGTGGCAAAAACTGTAGCTAACGTGCTACTATTTAACAGCATGGTCAGGAAGGGAGGAGAGTGCGTGAAGCTCTTTAAAAGGACCTTACCTTGAGGGCTGTTTATTTCTACTGGAGGTAAATAGTAAATATGTTATTGAAATAGGAGGTTGTCAGGAACACTGATGTGCCTAATTAAAGGCACAGAAAGATATCTGTACAAAGAGAGGTTAAAAGTAGATAATCCAGGACTATTTATTAAAATAATCCAGGAGATTTAGAATGAGAGACTGCAAGTGAATGGGCCTCACTGACAGAGCAATGCTCATTTTCATTTTCCTACAATAGGAGAAGAGAGGCAGTTCAATGACAGAGAAAGACAAAAACTTCAAGAGTAGATCTAAAAGGAAAAGACAGCACCTTATTAACATAATGTTTTCTTCACCTTATACCCGTTGTACACAGAGCAAAGTCATTTCACAGGGAAATTCATCAGTTGTAAGAAACACTGAGGAATCCACACCAAATATGCACCTCTGTGTGGGGAAGTGAACCAAATGTATGTTCCCAAGCCATGATTGGGTGTAGTTGGCTGCCATGAGGGACACCATGAGGATGTGAATGGGTCCATGCAGGGATTATTAATTTGGGGTGGTTGCATTGAGTACCGTGGGCATGTTTGCAGGGCCATCCACATGGGATTAACTTTTTGGCACTTTTATGGCATTAAGTGCAAAATGAATGTGTTGTGTCATACTTTGGGGGTATGAACAGCCACTAGGGCTGGGAAAGATTTTCCTTGTAGGTTGGTTGTTTGATAATTAGCCCACTTGAATTAATCTTAATCGAAGATTAATAACAATAGAATAACAATATCACTAGAAAAGATGACTAATAGACCCTCTGGACCTCAGGTCTGGCAGTCTTTCTGTCATTGTGAGGCTTATATTTTTCATGCTGTTTAGAAATCTGTTGGTCTGTCTGGAGTACTACTTGAATGCTAATAACCAGATTCTCCAAGACAAAACCCACAGACATGCAACCTACATCCAACCTACATCCATGTGCTTCTTTTGCTGTCCTGTTTGAAAAGTGCAATGACCTTTTCTCATCTCCTCCTCAGTAAATTTTACCCTTGAAATATGAAAGATTTACTTTGAGTCATCCTGTCATTGTACTTCTCTACTGATGCTGTTTTACAGTATTCAGACCCTGGGCTATCAAATCAATAATGCTTAGAAATTGCCATGACTAGAACAATGGTTCAGTTTATGTTTGCCAGATATTTTTCCAATCCTCAAATAGTTTGCCTTTTCTTTCTTCCCTTTTTTTTCTTTCAGGGTTGCAATTTGGAAAAAGATGAAACCTTTTGCCAGGTCTTGCTGCTGTCCAAGATTTGTGTTTGAAACTGCCATAATGAAAAAAAAAAACATTAATTAACAAAAACACATCTCTTCTTGTAACAGATAATTTCTGTATTGCAGTCTAGTCTCAAAGCACAAATATTTTTAATTTCTCTGATGAAGGAAAAAGAAAGTTTTATTATCTCTGTCCCAAAAAACTGTATAGAAACAGTGTTTAAATCTCAGAAAAATTAAGAGATTCTAATAAGATGTGAAATAGATTGTCAAAGTTATACTTGCAATATTTTACAAATTGCATCCTTTTTTTTTTTTTCATTCAGCTAACAATGATTAAGATTTTTATCCATTGATGTTCCTAAAACAACCATGGCACTAGTTGTATTACCACCCATGACATCCATCTTTCCCTTTGTTTCCACATGTGACTCTCAGTTCATCTGCTGATGTAGCTCCTTAATCTATTTTCCATAAGAAATCATTTCCTTTTACTTTGTATGGCAGTTACACAGGTGCAGGAGTCACCATGTGACTCAGCCCTTTTTGCATTTCTTGTGGACTTAGCAGACTCTCACATGAAAAGGAGGGCTGCCCCTGGGCAGGCTGAAGCAGGAACAGATAGGAGGAGGTCATGCCCCTAATTCTGCCTTTAATACTTGCAGCTACAGAATTTTGGAACAGCAATTTAAATGGTCAAACTCCCTCTACCTTGTAGCTTACTGTCTGTAATTGTGATTGACTTTATCACAAGAGAAAACAACAAATGGAAATCCCTTACAAATTATTTACTACATACTACTACTATTTAGATTAAAGGCAACCCTGAAAGATTTACAGTTTATCCCCTCAAACACTACAGGTCTTTTGGCACACTGTAGTTTTGACAATTGATATGTTTTTCTTTTGAATTTTCATTAAACATTCTTCCAGAACTTTACAGAATGAAAAAAATCCTGAATGTAAATATTATGTCAAAGGCATTGTGCTGTCAACAGCTGCCTTCCTGCTTTCAGTGAAATTGTTGTTTCTTGCATGAGCATCCTGGCAGGAATCCTGAGGGCCACCTTCACTGTCACGTTTGCACCTGGCCCCAGGAAGTGGAAGAACATAACTAGATATTTTTCTCCAGCCATTACCTTTTAACAAAAGGTAACTGCAGCTTAATCCCTCTCCTGCACATCTGCAGTGCTCAGAAGTTGGAATTAAGCTGTGGCTCTCCCCAGGTCACTCCAGCTGTTTAGGTTGCAAGGGGTGGCTCCATTTGCCCCAGACACAGATGGCTCCTGCCGTGCTGCACCCCTGCAGGTTTCCTGCCCACCCTCCTGGTATGGCAGCTGAAGAACTGCAGGTTTGCTCTGGGCTCCTCTTCTTGTCTGCCAGGCTTATGCAGGTGTCTGAGCCATCACAAGACATGTGAAACAGCAGAAATGTGATCTGAGTCTCTCAGCACTGACCCTAGATAAAGGAGACTGAGGCAGAGAGGATTGCACAGTTGTCAGAAGTGCAGCGAGTGGAGAAGTGTCCACTTTGCACTAGCACGTAATTCAGCAACTGCCTCTTTGGGTTTTGGAGAGGAGTATTTCTCACTGCTTGTTGTAAGATACCCTGCATTAAGGAAACACTGAAATGGAGGATCATCAGGAAATAGGCTGGATGACAATGGTTTGCCATCTCAGGGCTTCAGCACAGCATGGGGGAGGAGGGTGCAGGATGCCACAGAAGAGGTGTCTTGACACCCATCAGAGACACCTGGCATGGTCATTCTGCTGAGAGTTGCTGTGAATGCATTGCAGTGCTTCTGCACTGGATGAACATGGCCAAATAGAACCGAGAAGGAAGCCAAGGAGCACTAAAGAAGCTGCAGAAGCATGGATTGCTGGGTCAGGCAGCAGGAAAGAAAAGTAGGCACAAAAATAGCAATGGGATGCTTTCAGAGAAGACTCAGAAAACACTTCTTTGGAGTCAGTGAATTAAAGCTGTCTGTGATAAGAAATTGGTCTTTTAATGTCCTTTGAAGGGAGTGTGTGTTAGAGCAGCTGGGTTGACCTGCCACTGCAGCTTAGAACAGTACAGTGTTTAAGAAGGAAAGTCTTGTCTTTTCTGTGGTTGTTCTTTTAGTAATAGGTACAGCATTCAGGATGAAATCTGGCATTCAGTGTGGGGCACCATGAAGCAAACACATTGTATGAGCTCTGAGAGTTATTTTTTTCTCTCTCATGTAGCATTTACCGTATGTTTGGCTTGTTGGCAATTTAATCAGTCTGAATAATCTTGTTTCGTGACAAACCTCCTAAATCACAAAGGAATGATACAGTTTGTATGGGTGGAATGTGCTCTACAGGGATATTTCAAGTTGAAGAATAAAAATGAGAATTAGACAATACAGAATTCATTGAAAGCCAGTTTTCCAGCTGCTCTAATTTCCCACAATTTAATTTGTGTGCTGTCAAAAGCGACTTGGAGGTTTCCAGCAAGATGATAGAACTATGGGCTAGGCTAAACAGAGAGTCTAAAATGTGCTTAATGTGTTGCAGTCCCATGCTGTAAAAGCATCTCCTAGGGCCAAATGCAGACAGCATAATATCCTAGTGAATTGGACCATTAAATAAACCTCTGAAGTCATAAAGCTGTAGCATTACCCTGAAATTAAAGCATTGTCACCTTTGAATTATGGAAATAATTTAACAAGCATTTAGGAAATCTGCTTTTTAAGGCTGCATTAAACTATTCCATGTTATACAACAGAAGATGTGGCTGCAGTCTCCTGCTTGGTTTGGAATGACTTCCAGCTTGTGTGTAGTTTGAAATTTTACCAAGCTGAGAAAGTAATAAAAGAATAGAATGGAATAATAGAAGATAAAAATAAACAGTGGCCTTTGCCTGGACAACAGCATTTTAATTCTCATTGCAGATTCACAAGTTCAAGGAGAGATCATTAATTTGAGTAAACAGGAAAAAAACGTGTAGTTTGGACATATGTAAAAATATAATGGTAACTTCTTAGTGCAAATACATGAGAAGAGAGCTTTATCTGTGTAGTTTCACAGTTTCTAGGTATGGAAATGGCTAGAAGGAAATAGTGGCACTTAGCTTGGTTTGCATCTGTGATTACAGAGTCATTCTGTAAAAACATAATGTAAACAAACCAGAGTGAAGATTAAACAAAAATCTTTGCATCATGAAACAGGAGCAAGATTTGAAGCCCTGTTGTCAAAAGCTGTGGGCAGTGCTGGTGTAGAGGTGTGGCTCTAAAGGCAAGTGGCAACCATGAACCTGAGGTCAGGCAGCTGTTGCACTGTTTGCTGAGGTGATCAGTGGGCACCTTCAGATGGCAGCTACGTGTCTCCCACAGGTCCTGAACCTGCCTCAAGTGCCACATCACAGCTCATTGTCAGGAGGCTTCAGAGGACCTGTCACTCGAGCAGAGAGGGTAGGATGCCTTGACCTCATTCTGAGGCTGGCAGAGGTATTTTGGTAGCAGCCCTCCCTGAACTTGTGCAAGTGAATTTGAGAAAACACAATGATCTTTTTCTAATTGTTGCAAAGTTTGAGGTGGAGAAAATGGGGTTTGAATGCACCCCAAGGGCTGATCTGAAAGGTCTTCAGAAGAAAAGCTGGGATTATTTTTGAGTGGTTTTCTGATCTATGGAAGCAGATGCAATGGTATTGCTGTTTGCTTGGAATGTTTCAAGGATTTATTGCCCTCTAGCTCTTATTAACTTCTCCCTCAACCAGTGGAGGTGTAGGAGGGAGCAGTGTTGGCTCTTCTGCTCTGTCCAAAGCAATCTAAAGTTTAAATTATTTTCAGTCTCATTTGCTGCATTTAAACAAAAGGAACTTCATTTTTTGATTTTTTTTTTTTTTTTACTGTGATGTGAATGTAATCCTTTATTCTTCCAGCAGGTTGTGTTTGACTTTGTATGCATTCCCTGGCCCCTCTACACCACACGTGCTGCTTTCTGAAATGGAAGTGCTTACTCTTTCCCTGGGAAGTGGGAAGAAGTGTGTCTGAGCTGGTGCAGTAGATTTCCCTTCCTTTTCCTCCTGTCTCTCACCTCGTTGCCACCAGCCCTTTTGTCTTGTACCTGTGTTGTGTTGAGCTGCCCTTCTGATCTGAGGTTTTCTTGCTGCTGGCTGTGACTTTGCTGTCACTAGATCAACAACAACAACACTGATCTTTTTTGAGGAGCTGAACTGATGGTCACCTTTACTTCAGAGGTGAAGCACAGAGGGAAACTTTCAAGTAACCACTAAAGCATAGATCTGATCTGTAGAAGTATTAAGCCTAACAGACCAGGCATGTCTAAATTAGGAAATCTCTGAAATGTCACTTCAGAATTATTCTCTTCTGCTATAACTCTTTTAACTCCATTCTGATGCACTTGCTAAATCACAATTACTTTGAACACAGAAAGAAACTCGACTTGTTTTTCCTTTCCCTTTGTAAATTAAAGGTTGGAAAACAGGTTGTTTCTAAATGATCCTGTGGAGAAAAGCAGCTTTAGAATGTCAAAGTTCAGATCTCAGGACAGCTGTGTGCAGCTGTAATGATAACAAGACTGCTGAAAATTAATGAAGAGTCATAAAGGAAGATAAGAGAAGACCTGTCACATTGCATGTCCAACACTCTTGTTAATGAGTGCTGGCTGCTTGCAGTATGTTTGCTGATACCTTGTCCAACCTCATTTCAAACATGTCAATTAATTAAATTTCCAACACTTTTCTGGGGTTTTGGCTATGCTATTTTTAATAAGCTTTTCCTAGTAATCCTTCTTTGCTTCTGAATTGCTAGCTCTTGATGCTTTTGACTTTTCAGGTACCCACATGGCAGCTCTCGATGCCCAGCCTGGAAAGTACAGCAGTGTTAACCACTGTACAGCTCGAGCATTTGGCTACTCTACTGAGCAGTACTGTAGCCATTGTGAACATTGATTTTATTGCATTTTCCTAAAATTATGTTCAGAACTCTCAGTGAGGAGGTGTTTTTGACTGCCCACCTGGAATTTCTGCAACTAGTTTATTCCATTATCTCGTGGTTTTATGTCTCACATTATCAGCAACTTGGAGTTTGTCTTTTTAGTAGATATTTCAGTTAAGGCAAAAGTTAGACTTCTACCAGCTTCTGAGAGAGGAAAGTTAACTCACCCTCAACTGCCTCTGAAAAATCCACTCTGTTCTTGTCAATATTGCCTTGAGAGAGTAAAAGAAAACTGTCTGATAAGGATTACTACTTTAAGATGTACAAGATGTCTGTTACGAAGTCATTGAAGTATATTGTGTTGGAAGCAATATAAGTGCAGGACTGGGCAGGGTATTGTGCTACAGTGTTCACTGTGATTACAGCCACTGGGACAAGTATTACAAGCAATAAATTTGTAGTGTTTCTTATCATTTTAATCTGGCTTTTGTGTATCACACATTGTGGCAATGTTTCTTTGAGCTCCAGCTCCAAGGGTCCACAAGCAGCTCCCTGAAGCCAATAAGAACCACAGAACTGCAGACCTGTGAGCAAACTTTCTGTCTACCATCACAGAAATTGAGAGGGTTGTGAGTGAATGTGTGGTTTGCTGTGTGTAAACTGTCCTTACAGTTAATGCAAGTTAATTTCTCTGTGACTTGCAGCCAGGTCTTGGAACAGACCACTTTAAATCATCTCCAGATGGTTGTTGTTACTTGCCTGTCATTTGAATGCCTCCATAATGACAATCCATTAAATCATCTGAGTGTCTCTGCACAGATAGTCCATGTAGGATTTTTATACACCTATCAGCATTCTGTTGAAGTAAACTGGGGAATATTTGGAGCTCAACGAAAAATACTTCCACTGCAATGCATTGTAGTGTCCACAGGGCTACTGGGCTCATGATGCCAGTGTATTGGGGAGTAACTGGAAAGCTCAGGCTCTGCAAGAACTCAGGCCAGGCAATGTGGTAAAACCATCTGAATCCTTAAATGCACAGTTTTTAAGATCAGCTTAGAAAAGATATGGTTCATTGTTATCTATGGTTTCCCTGATGAAGCATAAATAACAAAATAGAAATCTGTTGCCTAGATCTTCCTTCTTCCTCTGTAACTGTCTGTATATTTCTGCAAGTGAGATTGAAATCTCCTTCTCATCAAATGACTGAAAATTGCTGCCTTAAATTTTTTCCCTGTCAGTATCTTGTATCCTCCCTGGGCAAGCAGGGTCTTTGATAAAGAGGAAATTTGCTGGATATGACTCTCACTAATAGTGTTGGGTATGTGCAGGGCTCAGTCAGAATTGTCTTTGAAGAGTTCATCTTTAACTCTGTGCCAGCTCAGCAAATTGGCTGTTCAGGCTGTCCTTGCTACCTTGCCCATTGCTATACCAGAACCAGCTGGGAAAAGGCCTCCCTGGAAGATAATTGCTTCTAAGTGTGATGTTCTCATTATGCCAATCCCAATGCTGGTCCTGAGCTGGGTTGGAGGGTGCAGCTTGTGCTTAGGCCTAGATTCTGCATTCTACCTTCACAATCCCTTGCTCTGCCAGTAAATGCAATGAAGGAAATGAGAATGGGCTCCCCAGCATGTAAAAGCATCAATATTTAGAGTTAACTACAGATGCCAAGTCATATGGTGTTCTGTACCATCATCCAAGTAGGGCATCACTCAACTTATATGCAGAAAAATCTGAGAACTGAGTGAAATGAGTGATCTGACTTCCAGCTGGGTGGTAAGAACATACTCTCAGTTTAGCTTTCTGGCAAGACATTGTGCTTTCTGCTCATGGTGAGTTTGTGCAGCTACAGTTCTCTGTTTCCATTTGTTGTTGCAACAGCCTGGGCTGTGCTCTCAGGCAAAAGGTGAATGTTACCCACAGGAGACATATTACTATGTATTTTCTCTCAGGGACAAAGCCAGTCAAAAGGTATCTAATTTTATACAGCTATACCTGGTAACAGAGGAAGCTGAAGGTCTCCTGTGCTTCCCAGGAAATTTGTAGTTTCTCTCTTGCTGAGCAGGCAGTGTAATGTTTGCTGGTTCAGGCAGAAACATCTTTGTGGGCCACACGGACCTTTAATGAAGACAGAGCTGTTGGTGTCCATCACAGAGTGACCATTTTGGAGCCCGAGCTCCTGCTGGTGCCCTCTCCAGTGCAGCAAAGCGTTGGATTTCTGTTGTGTTTTTGTTCCCTGCTTGTTGGAAGTGTTCTGCCCTTAACTCCCCGTTCAATCGTTTTCCATTAACAGAAGACAAGATCTGGACTGCAGTGCAGCACAACAGCACAGGGCTGACCAGAGTGCAGGGGGCTGGTCCTGAGAAGCCCTACAGCATGTCCCTCAGCTACAGCAGCAGCGCCGAGCAGCTGGAGGCCGTGATAAACAGCGCCGAGCACTGCGAGCAGGAGGCTGCCTACCACTGCAAAAAGTCACGGCTCCTCAACACCCCCAGTAAGTGCCACCACCCCAAAGCTTTCCTTCCTAACTCCTGTTGATTTTACAGCAGGTACAGCTCTGAGGAGGTGAGAAAAACCAAACAAGCCAATAAAACCCCTCAGATTAATAGTGGCAATACGGAATAGAGAGAAAAACCTTTTACCGTTTTGGATTCTACTCTGCAGTGCCTCTGCTCTGGTGCAAGAGGGTCTGAGCTCTGCAGGGGAGTTTTCACTCTGTAAGTTCATGCATGCCCAGACTCTGAAAAGTTCTGCAATAGAAAGTGTACCTAGAAACCACAAAAAGTGTATTTAGCTGATGGCAAATGGATGTGTTTATTCATTTACAGTTTTTACCTGTATATTAAAGATAAAAAGCATCCAGGTAGCTCCAGACTCATAATGTTATATAGGGGAGGGTTGTAACCTCTTCTGAGTCCCACAGCCCTGAATATGATGTTTAAAGTGCTTGGTAGTACAGTTTTTGGGGCAAAACTAACTTTCCCCTTGCAATAGAAGGAATGCATTTTCCCCCTTGGTTTATTGTAGCAGAAAAAAAAAAAAAAAAGCAGAGGGTCTCATCAATTTGTGTTTCTCTGCAGTATGAAATTTCCAGTGGCTATTCAGGATGTCTGGCTTCCAGTCAGCTCTGTCTTGATGTCAGGGTTTTATGTTTGTTTATCTGGAAAGATGAATGTCATTAAGGACAGACTTCTGAATGCCTTCAAAGTCTCCTCTGTTACTTGTAATATCCATATTGTGCTGGTGATTATTCAATTATTAGCAACTCTTAAATTTGTTTGTAGTTTAGAAGAAAGACCATGGAAAGCCGGAAGGGGAGCTTGCAGTGGGAGTTCCTATTGTCTTAAAAACACATTGCCTAATGAGATGTATCAAAAACCCTCCTGGTTCCAACAAAGTTACTATAACACTGAATGTTTATGGATCCAGTAATCATATGCCTTATAGTCAGTTTATTTTTAAAAGCTGTGAATTATGTCTTTTGTTATCATCAGGTTTACCAGCCAAGAATTGCTTGTATTGCTAATCTTTTTTTAAAGAATAAAATGTTAATATCAGCATCCAGGGTGGAGCACAAAGGGAAAACAAAATGCAGGCATAACTGCTCATAAAGAAGTGGAATTGATGTTTTAAAAGTACTTTCAGTGTTGCTGGCTTCTGTGTCCCACCCCACACCTGATATGGCATAAAGATTAAACTCCACAGGTTGAAATATTGCTTCAAGGATGAGTGCCACAATATTAGAGCAGGTCTGCATGTGTTTATTTTTGCACATTTCTGTGAGGCACTTGGTCATGTGTATGCAGGAATGTACACAATGAATGGGTTTTGAGATGCCTCATGTATGTGGGACCTCTCTGAAGCTGGGGTCACTTCCTGAGAACCAAAGCTTTGGGGGAGAAAAAATTAAAATAACCTTGTGTAAATGGACAGTGTGTAAACTGTGCATCTTCAGGGCTAAAGCTATCAAACAACAGGCAGACTGGCTAAGAGGGCTACTGACAGGCAGCTCACCCTCCACTTGTCCAGGACCTAAGCTGGGGCTGATTCCTCAAGGGAAAGGATGTGGGGTGGTGTCCAGCAGTCTGGCTTGTGCTCTTGCAGCTGGTGCAGTGCCACTGTGGTCCTGACAGTTGATGACACAAGAATTGCACAACTCATTAGTCTTTACAGCAACTGCAGCTGAGAAAAATAATTAAAAAAAAAACAACCAAAAAAAAGAAATAATTATAGTGTAGTGCTATGCATGTGGCAGACACCATCATTTGTCCCCTCTTTTTTTCTTCCTTTTGTATGCTTTTTAATTACACTTTTGAATTTTCCTTTTTTCATCCTGAGCTTTCTCAGTAGTCTAAGGCTTTAAATCTGGCAAGATGTGAAACATGTTCAAAAATAACATTTCAGTTCTAGAAATGACAAGATAAGGGTAATTTGTTCTTAACTGAGCATTAAGTGTTTTTGTAGAAAGGCATTATTTTCCCCAAGCTCTATTAATTGATATTAATTTTGAGGTGAATTGCTGTTGTATTACGGAGGAACCTAGAGACCAAGTAGTGCTGAACATTATAGGTGTCTTGAAGAGTTCTAGGACTTAAGGAATTTTCACTCCTAAATTTGAAGATGAGCTACAAGTGTGAGTAACCTCAGGGTGTTTTGCTGGACTCACTGCAGAAGGTTCTCACCTGTGTTGGTTTTGCCCAGAGTGGAGGGAGTTTGATTTGGGGCCAGAGCAACAGAACAAAGATCAAAACTCTTGTGTCTTTCTTTGGCCCAAACTTCTGGATGCCTGAAGCACTGTGCTCCCTGTGTGTTGCCAGGGTATCCTAGTGTGTAATTGGTGTTAATGAGCAGCACTTCAGGTGTCACTGCAGCGTTCAGGTTGCAATGCCTGTGTACTGATGACAATTCTGTGTGCACAGGCCAGCAGGAAATGTTACTGACCCAATCTAGCTGCTGAACCTCTCCACTCATTATTACCTCTGGACTGAGCCCAGTGGTGAATGCCTGGCATGAAGGGCATCTCCAAGAGGTATATCTAATCTTGACAAAGTTATAAAAGTTCCTCTTCCTGCAAGAAATCCAATCCATTTCTGAGCTTACTCTCATTCTAGGCATTGCTCTTTTTTTTTTTTTCTCCACAAGGAGATGGAACACATGATTAGGATATTACATCTGGTAGCACCAACACACCAAATCCTTGTCTTCAGGATCTAAATACTATCCTGTTTCACAGAGAAGCAATAAAAACATTTATCTTTCTTTTTGCATCAGTGCAAAGATGTATGTTGTTACATAGCAATTTGGCTTTCACAGTTTGACATGGGGCAAAGGGACAAGCAAGGCATTCTGGGCTGCCTCAGAGAGAAGCACAGGGAGGCTCCTGGCTTACATAAAATTCTTCCAGTTTAGATCAAGGAATTTCTCTTTCTTCTTTTGCTGCTCCCTCCTGCCCTGAAGACACAGGCACATCCTCAGCGGGTGTGACTGAGCGTAGTATCCCCATTGAGTTTGTTGGATTTACATCTGCAATGTGTCAGACATGCAATCTGGCAGTTGGCAGAGGAGTTTACTCATCTCCACCTCCTGCTGTCTGGAACAGCCTTACTGGTTCTCCCTGTCGTGCTATGGCTTAGCTGCAAGCGTGTCTTTGAAAGCAAAACTTAAATTGCCCTGAACTGTTGTTTTGTGCATCTCTGCCATGAGACAGATTTTCAGGAGGGTTGTGAACACCACAGTAGATGTCTGTGCATCAAGGCATAGCTGGCTTTCTTAGGAAGGTGGCAAAGGAAACTTGTATGACCAGAAATCATAAGTCTCCTGTGACTTTCCCAGGCCTGTTGGAGAGACACTCACATAACCAGAGCAAAGCTGACAGTTGGCATTAATTAGGAAAGTAATCCCTCTCAGGAAAAGACTGCAGACTTTGCCACCACCTTACCCTTACAAGTAGAGGCCAAGTCAAGCTAGCAGGAGAGGAGCAGGGAGACCAGGAAGGTTGAGCTACCTCTAAATGTGCTCTCTGTATTCTGAGAATATGAGAAGAAATGTAGCCCCCCATGGCTTTGATTCCCTTTCTTTATGGAGCAGCTCAGGCAATACCTCAGGAAAGAGCATGTGTACAAGGATGGGTACATGTGTGCAGATGCACATTTAATTCAACTGTTAACATACAAGATTTTTGAAGGTATGAAAACTTGAACTGAACAAACCCCCAGCTCTGACTGAACTTGCTCAGTTTTCTAGAAGCAGTGGGTGGACTCAAATGCTTATCACTTGGGAAGCTGCCTCGCATCCACCTTATCAAGGACTTAGCACAGTGACGGCTGTATCAGTGGCAGCATAGCTTGCTTTACAATACTTGGCTGACAGTCTGTCAAGTTCATAGCACATTTGTGTAGGCAGGGACTGAGAAAAGATCAGTCCAACAGCAAAAAAAGAAATAGGAATGTCTGTAGGTGGTGGGTTTTTGCTGACTTCTTCCTTATTCTTCTCTTTACAGTAGAATTCCTACACCATGTCACCTTAAGCTTTGATTTCAAACATCCATCCTAAACTACACACCTCTTCCCTGAACTTATGGTCTGTCAAGTCCCACTATTATATGACTTGCACCCAAGTTTCCACCTCCTCTCCTCCCCTTTGGCTCCCATATCTCAGTGCCAAGCTGCACAGGGGCTGTCCCATGGTCTGTGACCCCTTATACCAGGCAGCTGTTTGCCCTCACTGGTGAACCACTGCATTTGCATTTTGTAACTCTCTACTGGAGGGAAGGATGTAGTGCTGCCTCACAGCAGGGAACACATCCTAATTTCTTAGTTTAGACTTAACTGTGTTGCTGAAACAGGTCAACTTTGTGTTTTTTTTTTTTTTTTAAAATCTATGCCCATTTGTGTGTATGAGCTTTGTCTGCAGGCTCCCTCCTTAGCTCCAGATGAGGCCANTGTCCCATGGTCTGTGACCCCTTATACCAGGCAGCTGTTTGCCCTCACTGGTGAACCACTGCATTTGCATTTTGTAACTCTCTACTGGAGGGAAGGATGTAGTGCTGCCTCACAGCAGGGAACACATCCTAATTTCTTAGTTTAGACTTAACTGTGTTGCTGAAACAGGTCAACTTTGTGTTTTTTTTTTTTTTTTAAATCTATGCCCATTTGTGTGTATGAGCTTTGTCTGCAGGCTCCCTCCTTAGCTCCAGATGAGGCCAGTGATGTGAGAGCACAAGGTGCTAAGAAATGTCCTTCAGGGCCCTGCCTTCAGTCAGGGCTGCTGGAGAGGTGCAGCTTAGGGTGAGTACAGGAGCTGATGTCTTTAGCACGTCCCTCAACATGTCCCCATCACCCACAGTTGCTCAAATAAGGCCATAGAGTTGATGCTGTTGCCAAGCTCTTTTAGTGTCCACGATGGATCTGTTGTTCATAAACTTGCCTAATCACTTTTGGAGCTTTATTAGGCTGCCTGCCCTGCGGCCTCCTAGGAAAGCAAGTTCCAAGAGTTCCCCACTTGCTGTTTTACAGAACTACATTTTTTTAATGTGTTTTTAACTACTGTTTTTCTCAGTGCACTGAGTTCTTGTATTGCAGGATGCAGTGAAACACAGTTTTGTGCTCATCCAGAGCTTTTATAGCGCTTTTAGTTACTCATCTAGGACTTTCATTAACTCTAGTATTTTTTCACCTGAAATGCCCACGGTTTTTTGAGATGGGTTTTGCACCAGGGTTTCACCACTTTAGAGTTAATCTTTCTGAAGAAAGGAATCTGAAGCCTGGGTTCTGATGGAGTATTTTACACAGATGTATCAGGAGGTGATATAAAATGACCCATAACAAGCAGTCATTTACCAATGGGGTTCGGCTCACTACTATTTTATGCCTTTTAAATATAATTTCCAGTTTATCATTCCAGTACTTTCAATTGTTAATGCACTACCAAGGGACTATTTGTTCTTGTACAAAATAACTTTAAATTGTTATTGCATTACCAGGAGACTATTTTTCATTGCATAAAATAACATGGAACGGGGCAGTCCGCCCTCAAAGAGTGACTTGTGCTGAAGGAGTGGTGGATAGGTGGCAGGTGTAGATTGTGTGCTGTGATTATTCTTGGGTAATTAGGATGCCTTTTTTGAGAATGATTGACTTACCATCTGTGTTTCCATCACCATACCTTGTCTCTCCCCCCAAAGTGGCAGTGACAGCTTCTCACAAGCACAACTTTAGACAACTTGTGCTATATTTGTAGACTTTTGAACAGAGTTCACCACAGTAATGCAATCTGCCCCCTTTATTTGTAGGGAGAAATGTAGAGGCCATTTTTAAAGAGGGTTGGTTTTTGTGTGCAGCTGATTAAAATGCAGGTGGCCCAAGCAGAATACAAAACCTGCAGCATGGCAGAGGGAACTTGGCGTGGAGCCTGCAGGCACCTGTGAGAAGGGGAAATATCATTATCCCAGTTTCTGACCCTTTCCTTCCCTTGCCCTGTGCTGTAGGCTGGCAGGAGGCACAGTGGGCTGTAGCTGCCAAGCAAGGAACAGCAGCTACGTGCTGCCATTACTTCTCATCCAGTCTTGCAGTGTTTCTCTGGGATTGCAGTGCAGGCAAGAGGCTAAATGATGGGAAAAACATGGGAATAAATCCTTGCTCAGCCATACACTGGATGGCTTCTAACCCAGTGGAAGGAAAGCATGTTCCCTCCTTGAAACCCACTGCAGGAGAGGGCAGGTTTGTAATGCTGCCTGACGTAATTCTGCAGTGACACCAGCAGGGCAGGAGTCTCCTGGGGTGGCTCCAGAGGACACTGGAGCACCATTATCTGTGTTTGCTCTAGACACAATGTGCCAGGTGAATTTAAAAAACGACTTCTCAAAGTGAGGACTGATGGAGCAGTGAGGAGAGGGCTGGTGTGGTTAACTCCTGTTTGCTTCTATCAAATACGTCCTTCATACTTCTGCTGTCACTGGGTATTTCTGTTGCTTATTTGTAGTAGGTTTTTGGGGTTTTTCCCTTCCTTGAATGAATTTATTTTTGTAAGTCCAAGGAGCAGTTTTGGATTTATACTTTTATTTTATTTTATTTTATTTTATTTTATCAAATTTCATTTCATTTGAGACTTTTTACAGTTTACATAGAAAACAAATTTGTCACTCCAAACTAAGTAGATTTGCTGTGTTTTACTGGCATGGAAATTATCTTTTCCAGTACACAGGAAGCTTGATGTGGGATATTAGTGAAGGTACATAGGACAGGTAAATGAAATGTAAATCTAGACAACAGATTTTGAGCCTGGATTCTGAAATTCATTATTGGTGGTGCTATGAGGAAGTCAGTGCTGTGAACTGTTGTTGCAAGATGTTTACTTGACCTCTACAATCTATTGGTTTGGGACTCTTGATGCCAAAGAGCTTCTGGTTTGGAGTAAAGTCAATGATATCTTTTGTTCAACCTGTGAGACCTATGGGATTGTGTAAGTAGCTCAGTAATGCTGAAACATTGAGTTCTGGGAATTTTGCTGTCCAAAGAAGGGTTTGGAAATGGATAGTTTTATGAGGCACATGTGTGCCAGTATCAAACACATCTTAATGACACCTCTGGCTTGAGAGACCCAGTTGTATAAACTATTCATGCACACAGTTCGAAGAGGGGAAGGACAGAATTCTTTCAAGCTATTCCAGCCAATATTTCCTTAATCATGAGCAGTAATAGTCTCTATTTTTTTTTAAAATTTTGATTCTTTTTCTTGTTGTTCTTTCTTGGAGTTTGAGGGCGAGGGGGGGTGTTGTTTGTTTTCTGGGGGGTTTTTTTTGGTGTTTTTTTGGGGGGAGAGAGTTGATTTTTTGTTCGTTTTTTTTTTTATTTGAAGGACTCAGCGTATTATCAAAAATAAATAAATAATGGTGATTAGAAACAAGCAGCTAACCCATAGTTTGTTACATTATTGGGTCATTAGCAATGACAGCAACCTGTGCTCCATTTAAGGAAGAAAGAAGGACTGCTGCCTGAGCAGAAAAGTGTGCCTACTCCCTCATTAGAGCCACAGCAGGGAGGCTGTTCTCATCACACTTCCATTTGTCTGCTTCTTCTGGCTGTCCTACTTTGAGCATCTTGGGCTCCATTAGACTCAGATTGTCTTGCTGACATTAAACTAATTTGTCTGTCAAATTTGGGCCAGTGCAGAGTGATGCTTTCTGATTTTGCAAAACAGAAGATGTAAATCCTAACAGTGAAAGAGTTCTCATCTGACCTCTTCTACCAAGATGCCACGTGAGTGGCAATAGTAAATGGCAAGAGTAGTTTTCGTTGGTATTTACATTATTTTTGAGGATTAAAAAGCATTTGGGGCTCTAATCTCTCCGTTTTATGTGTGGTTTGGGTTCATTTGACTCCTGTTTTAGACCTGGGGAAGAAAGTAAGTGCATAGCAAGGCACTTGCAGAAAATCAGATGGGATGGAACCCTTATGCTTAGATTTTGTTTTAATTAGTTTGACCTGTCCAGGAAAAGAGAGGTGTTAGGAGGCTATACACAAAAAGAACAATAGCATAACTTAATCATAAAAGTAATTAGGAGAAAAGAAAATGCAACTGTGTGGTAGAAAAAGACAGGTTTTTGCTCTGAATAATTAGGTTAGTACTCAGATTCATTGCTTGTAAAGCAGAAGTCCAGGAATTTTATCTCCATTGCAGTTTGAAGATAGCCTGTGGAAAATTTATTTTCATGTTTGAAAGTGTGAATGCAGAGACAGGAGGAAAGAAACAATGAGAATCGGCTGAAGGCAGCATTTTGACATTACTTGGTATTTAAACAACCAGGGAACAAAAATCTTCCCTAAGCAAAACATCAAACTAAATACCCTTACATGAGCTATTGGTGTGAAGAGGGGCATAAAAGTAGCTCTTCTAAATTTCTCTTACTTTCTTTTATAAAAAGAGCACCCCAAAATGTAGACAATAATGAAGCATACATTGAGAAAATGTCTCCAGACACTGGCGAGAAAAAGTTGTGAACTTCTTCCGCTCACAAGAAGCATCTAAAAGCAATTTAGGATTGTTTACATCCCCCCAACCTGGACTGATCTGGAGAGGAGCAGATCTGTCTCTGACTTGACAAGTAGCTAGAAAGATGTGGTGACCTGAAAGAAAATAACCCTTTTAAAACCTTCTTTAGAGAAGCTTTTTTGTTATCTGCTTGGCCCAAAAGATTGAGAACAAAATGAAAAAGCTTTTGAGCCTGAATCTTTTCCAAGTCCTTTTGACAAGAGAAAGACTCAGACTGGTTTAGCCCAGGCATATATTCCCACTTGAGCTGTCCAGGACTCAAAACATCAAAACAACATCAAGAGCCTTCTTCCTTTACTTTCCTTTACTCTCAAGAGCAGAATTCAGAAGCTCCAGAAGAAAAATTTTTGTTTCCTTTTTTTCTTCCTTTTTTTTTTTTTAACATTAGCATTTAGAAAGGTTAATCAATTAATCTATGCAACTCTCCTCTAAAGGTAGCTTTCTTGTTTAGCAGAGAAGAAGATTGAGGCATCAGGCTGCAACTACACCAATTTTGCCTGAAACTGGAATGTGCCATTAAATTGATTTAAATGTACCCCTCTAAAACCAATGGCCAAGTTCTTGTAGCCACAAAAAAGAATCATAGTAGTGTTTCCTCTCAGCTGAACACCTCTGATGTCTTTCACTGCCAGTGTGAGCTTTCTGCAGGTACCTCTTGTGCCTTGCCCTTGTGCTGCTGGTGGAAGAATGAACACATCATCCCTTAGAAGTCCATTTGGGTTTGTGTCAGCACAATTATGGTGATTCAGCAGGAAGATGTGATCCTGTGAATTTTTATGGATCTACCAAACTGCAAAGAAGGGAATGGTGTATTCAGATGGGCTGTAATGGGATTTTTGGTGTGTTCAGCCAGATAATGGGAGGAAGCTGTGATTTTGCACAGTAACTGGTGGAGTAATAAATGTTGCTATTTCCCCTTTGGTTTTGTGGTTTAGTGTTGAGTTTCTGTACGGATTTTTTTATATACACAGAGGAATGAAAATGCATTTCAACCTTGACTTAGGCTGAGTACTAGGAGGATCTCTCCTAGCAATAGTGCCTTTTTTCTGCTTTGGCAGTACCTGGAACATGTAGGAACTTATTTCTCAGTCAAATATTCTTGAAATTGGCCAGTAGGTTCCTGAGTTACTTGAACAGTAGACACAAGTGTGCACAAAAATTCATGTAGCATGTTTCAATTTGTCTCATTTCTCTAGAAAACCAGGTTGTAATTAATGTCTAAAGCCTGCTCAAATCAATAGAGACCCACTCCATGGGTCCTAGTGCTAGAAGGAAATCTTCATTTGGGCTAACATGAGATGCAGATGTACATGTTTTCTCACCATGCCAGATACACAAATGTCTGTCTCCTTCCAGGATAGGAACAAAAGCTTAAACCAAACGTTCATCCTAAACTCAATTGAACTTCATCACAACCCACTGTTCTTTCACAGATCTTTGGACCATTGTTGTTGTGCTGTTGTTCAGTCCCTGTCTTCATGTGCTGATTTTTTGTTTATCCAGGATGCTTAGTTCCATGTCCCCCTTTCCTTAAACCTTCCATTTCCCCCAAAAGTTTAAAGTGACATGTCTAATTTATAACATGTAGTGATTTTAGTATATTAACATTACTAGCATATCAAAAGTGGTCCCAGTAGTTTAGACTGCAATCAGTAGCCTTTTTTTTCTTATTTTTGTTCAGGCTGTCTCATTCAATGAGATCAAAACATTCATAGTAGCATTTGTTGGTAGGAAGGAAAGGATAATGGTTCCATGCTGTTCTTTTCCTCAATTTGTCAGACCTTGTTCAGGTCTGACAGGTTTGTTTTACTGATGACTCCAAGCCTGTGATGGGCTCTTTTAAAAAAAATGACCAGAGATTTGAAAAGGGGTTCTGAAGAAAGAGTAACACCAATTTCATGATGTGTTTGTTTTAAATACTAACTTTTCCTTCATCTGATGATTCAAATGATCAGTACAGTCCATAAAGTTATGTATTCATACAGATGGAGTTCTCTCTTTTGGGAAAAGTATGTGTTTTTATATTTATGTAGATTTGTGGAAGGAAAATGTAGATTTAGGAGGAAAAGAAGAGAGGAATTCAGCTGTAATTCATTTTTTGGTCTACATGGATTTGTCAGGCCTGGTATAAAATGAAGTAGTGTTGGTTACTCTTTTCTCCTTTTAATTAAAGGCTTCTGTACTTTAGCACTCATTTGCCTCCCATTGTCACCGTGATTTCAAAGTCTCAGATTTTATCCACATGAAACTGCTTTGGGGTGTGGCAGAACTTCAGGGGCTGTTTCTCAGAGAGAAATCTGTGTGACTGAATGCTAAGGTAGCAGCAGAGGGTGGGATTCTAGCACAAGTTGTCTTCTAAATAGGCTCTGTTTCATCTCCCTGTGGCTTTTTCTCTGGCAATGCAAAGTCAGTTTGATCCATTTGTTTTGCCTCTCTAATGTCTGCCCTCGAACTGGGAAAGGTTCTCCTGCAATGAACATTTTTTCAGGTCCTGCTTTGGGGTCCTGTTTCCCAGAGCCTCCACGTTCAAAGCAGTGCAGGCAGCTTTCTAGGTCACTTCCCTCCCAGTGCACACTTATGTTCTGGATTCAGACAAAGAGATTTTGTTGCATTTTGTTGACTACCTCAGTGAGACATTCTAGGGCCACTAGTCATTCTGCAGAACATCAGAAGTACCTACTTAATAGAGGCAGGATTTTACTGAGTGAATAATTATGTCCTGTTAGTGCTGAAGTAATCACCTTAGATACAACCAATGCCTCCAGAGGGAGGTATGTTCTTCTCAAAATGCCACCCTGGACAGCTCATTTTACTTCCAAACAAAGCTCCAGAATCTGTCTGACCATATTGTACTACAGGTTGTCATGTTTTCAGAGGATGAAATTTATGTCCCATGAAATATGCCATTGCCAAAATTAATAGGTAAATGAACAAAGTGAAACAGACCATTAGAACAATTGTAATATCACAGTTGCTGGGTTGTGGCAGAAAAGCAGAAACTAATGGGTAAACATAACCATATTATAGCAACAGGAGCCATCAATGTGCAGTACAGAGCTGTGGTTACACAGTGCAAGGCACCCGACCGTTGTGAAATATGATCGAGCGGCTGGGCCAGTTGCAGGTAATCTTGCCTGGAACAACACTTCCCTTGGCTGGTTCGTTTTAGCTGGTGGAAAATTGTAAATATCACCTCTTTCACTCCTGTTCTACTGGAATTTAATTTCTGTTTCACTTTGATAATTTTCATAGTTCTTTTTTTTTTATATATCATTTTGGAAAATGGTACTGAGATTTTTGTCTTTGAAGGAATTTTCCAAGGCACGAACAGATTGTTCCTGAATATTCATGCAAATAGTAGTTCAGCCAATGACCTTCAGAGTAAATGTGCACTCTAACACCTTGAAATCTTTGATGCCCTTGTCTTTGTTTCTGCTCTAAAGCAGTGCTTCATAATTTTAAGTGAACACTCAAACAATATTTAATCAAGATAAACAATTCATAGACTGAAGTGTGTTTATATAACATGATTAAAAAGCTTTGAACAGCTAACATAATCATAACATTCTATTAATGGACAGCTTGAGAGAAGCTACAGTAACGAATGATTCAACTGAAAAATTACAAAGCTCAAAGATATGCAGGATCAGATCCATTGGATTCAGTGTATTTATACTGATTTACGCAAGTAAAATGGTGGATTAACTCCTTAGTTATTACATCTTTCATTAAATTCCACTTTAGTATAAAACAAACTCAAAAACACAGGAACATTTTAAAAATTCAGATATTTAGAGGATCTAACAAGTTCATCCATAGCTTGTTAATTCAGTATTTACAATCAGCATCTAAACACTTCAGCACTAATAGATTGGAAAAGCCAGCATTTTGTTCTTACAGAGGTGTACCCTGCAATAGTGACTGGAGAGGGATGAAGAGGCATCTTTAAGCTTGATTACTGGAGTGGTGCAATATAAATTAGAATCCCATCTCTAGCTGTTTGCTGGAGCCAGGAGTGGGATTGATGCAGGAGCTCCTCCAGATCACTGTGCCACTCAAGAGTTTGCTCATGCAGGAGAACTTTGTCAGTGGTGGACTGAAATAGATTTGGAGCTGCTTTATTCTGCTAAAGTGGTTCAAAGTATTTGGAGCACAGGAGAGAGCTGGGTGCTCAACTGTTCAGCTTTCTCTCTCAGAGATTTCACTCCATGCATATGCAAAAAATACTCAGTTGCTTTAGTCTTCACTGAGCAAGGTCTTTCGAGGGAATATGTAGTAGGGAGTTGAGTCCTGATAACAGTCTGTTACAGAGAAGGCTGCAATGGTTCAGAGCAGCCCGAGCTACAGCCAGCATTGCCATTTGCTTCCTCGCATGGCAGACCAACCAGGGGTTTGCTACCCAGCAAAATAAAACTCTGCAAGTGCTATATATGTGTCATACATGTGATTTAGCATATGTTTCACCAGCACATAACACTGAACAGTATGGGATTTTACATAACTTCTGCCACCTGGTGCCTTAGTTGTACTTGTGTTTTGAACTTACACTAGTTCTAACTGAGTAGATACCCTTTGCTGTTTTCACCCATGGAAAACACAAAGCCATCCGAGGTTTAAAATGCACAAGTAAATCTTGAAATTAGAGTCCTCAAAGTCCTGCTTCCATTTATCAAGAGAATGCTGTCTTACTGTTACACCATGCTACTTAAATGTGAGATATTGCTATGATGAGTGTAACCTATGACAAAAAAAGTGAAAACTTGAATACGCTAAATGCGGAATTAGGTGACTAGTTGAGTGATAATATATTGCCTAACCTAATGAAAAGACATTACCTTTGAATAATGGACCACATCGTAGATTAAATTATCCCAAGGCAAGGTAGTAGGTGCTTCATGCAGACAAGGTCAATTACCTTATCCGGAAGAGCCTGTTTGAAGTGTATTATGAATAATTCACAGACACAGAAATTAGCTTTGAAAAAGTGTCCCAGCTATAATGTGGTGAAAGCATTCAATTTCTTTTTTAATGTATTTAAGATAACACCCAAAGGACAATTATGGCTGCTTAACTGTAAGACTGCTTAAATGACAAGGAATGACAATTGTGTGGTCAAATTCACATTAATGCATTATGCAGAGGGAATCATCTCCACCATGGTGCGATCCTGTCAGGACACAAGTAACAGATTTCAAACCTTACATTGTATTTTTAAATGCTGAATGAAATCTGATCAAAGAATGATTAATTTATTGACTTTGCTCAATGGAAAAGATGCAGTTGTTGCTATACTAGGTTGGTTGACGCTCATTGTTCAGGCCTTTTAGTTCTTTGACTTTCTGAAGGAAACGAAGGTTCAGAGTGATTCAATTACTTGTATGATTTTGGAGACTCTGACAGATCCAAGGGTAGAACCAGAACATTTAATTTTCCATCGTTAATCAGAAGACCAATCTTCTGCTAGGAGCTCTAAATTGTGCCGTTTCCAAGACAGTATTGTTCCAATCTAGAACTATTTAGCATTAGAGTTAAAGTGATGGCAGTAGCCATGGTAGCAGAATGCATACTCACTTGACATATGGTGACCTTAGGTGTGAATTAGAAATGCAATAAACCTCTAAGTCTGGGGAATAACATGCACTCTCAGCATATTTTGATTCCACAGGCAAAACAATAACCTTAGCTTTCTCTCTTTGACTTTGCAATAAGTGGTAATGGCCATGGGAAATCCCTCAGGGGCTGCAGTTTTCTAAGATGCCTGGCAAGAAGATGGCTAATTCATCAGGTACCTCAGTTTAAGTGTTGAAATGTAATAGTGACATTTCATGGCCTCTGAGTTTACCAGCTTTATTTGTTTGAAAGGGAGAGTTCAGCAGAATTTTAGAGGGTGCTGTGGAATCACGTATCTAATGAGGCGTACAGCCATCCCACTCCTGTTTCCATTCACCTCAATGTCAAGAATCCCATTTAGTTCAGCAGGAGCAGGTCTGGGGCCCTGGCACTTTCAAAGGATGGTTTGAATGAAGAGGGATAAAAATTTGACACAGAGTCCAATTATAAAAGAAGCTGTTAAAATACGTGATGAAGTAGGAAACCACCACAAAGAGACAGGAATGGAAACTTCCATCAAAACACACTGAAAAATGTTGGTTTTTTGCATGTAGTTAGGTTTTTTTGTATTCTCCATCATCCGTCTTTTCTCCAAGGATCAATTCCCGAAAAAAACCTCAAGAATTTCCTTTCCTTCCACTTCACACAGTCATTGGCCTCCACCCCCGTGTTTTCTGTGAGGACTTGATAAAGACTAATCTGAGTCTAAGAGACTTGCAAGCTGATGTTCTTATTTGCATGCAGGGATGTGAACAGATGTTTACATAGTAGTGTTAAGTAGGACAGCTGTTTGGGAGTCATTTTTATATTCCATTTAAAAGCAAAGCTTTATGGCTAAAACTTTTACTCACAGTGTGGAAGAGAAAAGAAGCCTAAACGCAGACAAATGCATTTCTTCCTGTGCTATGGGTGGCTTCCTTTATGCTCATCAGTTTTCTGCATCTCTGAATTTACAGCATCATACAGATACCTCTTCCTAAACTTCTGGGCAAATGCACCTTACCTTGGCCAGTTGCCTGTGGGTGAAAGAAAATACATGGCACAACATCAACATCACTAGATGCTGTTTGACTGAGAGAAGAAAAAAGCACTGAGATTAGGGAAGGGAAGTTGTCACTTTTCTTTGCAGGAGATGGCTTATTGCTGATTGTTTCTGCAGTCTGTTCTGTAATGAAGGTAATCAGAGTAATATTTGCCTTTGCATTCGTTC
Organism: Notiomystis cincta; assembly: GCA_013398075.1. Taxonomy (NCBI): domain Eukaryota; kingdom Metazoa; phylum Chordata; class Aves; order Passeriformes; family Notiomystidae; genus Notiomystis; species Notiomystis cincta. Next base: position 100,183 of record VZRX01022160.1, on the reverse strand, counting down.
TGCTCTTCAGATGGGAGAAAATCCTTAAAGTGTGTTACAGTCATAAATGTGTAACTTGTATTTATTAACTTCCTGACATAAATATGCATAGAAAAAACTTCCATTATGGAGGTGTACATATGCATGAAGCATTATCTGTAGAAAGAAGACGTTGGAGGGAGGGGCTCTCATATATTTTTAAAAAAGGTTTGCCCCTCAGGGATTTATATTTTAAATATGAGGCTTGGGTCTGATCTTGTTCATGACTTCATTTCCCCTGATGCCTGTCCCCCTAGGGCTCCACATTTGAAAAGAAAGCAGGCAAATGATATAGAGAGTTAAATGGAAGCACATGATCCCTGTTACTTTTTGCATAGTGTTTGGAGAACTCTAATGTATTAATGTCTACCTGGTCAAAATCCTACACCAGGCTGAGAGAAGAACTTGCCTGCCTCAATTGTATTGTTTCCACCCAAATACCACTCCCTGACAGAGATGCCTGCATCTCTTCAAGCCAGTAGTTGACAGGATTTTTAGTAAGTTACACTCAGCTATTGGAGAGTATACTCAATTAAGGAAGGAAAGATGGTGATGGATGTGATGATCATATGGACTTTTGATTCACAGCATTGATGCAGCCCACAGAAAGTTTGTCTCATCAGCTGTGATGAAAGGCCTGTGGCAGGGAGTTGCTTTGTATGTAAAGTTCCTGATTCTCACTTTGTGACGCTCGTAGATTGACAGATTGGCTCCAATGGTGGCTTCTTCTCTCCCCATTAAATACAGAAGACACATAGGCCTGTTCAGCTTTGGGGAAGAGAGGAAGTACTAGAGCTTCTCAAGATTGCATGGTTGTCTTTCTTCTGCAGCTTCTGCCCATTCCAGTATTCACTGCAGTGCTAAAGTACAGCTCAGTTCTTCCTGCAGCTCCAGGAGCAGAAAACTGTCTTCAGCTGCATAATAATCTCTGTTGGTGACAGTGGAGCTACAGAGCAGAGCTGAGCGGTTCATATTCTGTCCACTACAGTCTGTGCAGGAATGTAAATACACACCCATGTTTGTTACAGCTGTACAGAGAGATACACAGGAACCTGAGACCAATTAAACAGTAAAAAAATAGAAGATGTAAACCTGTTGCTAACAGGGTGAAGAAAAAAGAGCTGCAAATTGATTAAGCAATTCTACAGAGAAGACAGATTGTTGTCATCCTGACCTTTAAGGCTGGTCAGGATATATCAATAGAAGCATCTTCTGAGTACAGTGTTTTATGATTTTTTTTCATTTACATTCTCTTGTTTTTCTCCTTACGTACTGGCTTGGAGCCAGTTCATTTCATGGTCTTGCCTATACATATGTTCTGCTACAGCTGCATTTTTCCAAAGTGCCCAATTTCACAGCACTCCAGCCTTCCTTAGGATGACAAATGGTGCCCCTGCTGCTCTGACCAACAGAACTGTAATTGCAGGCTGAGACAGGGACAGCTGAGCTAATGCCATGCTGCAGTTGGGGTATCCTTCAGCTGAAATCTGACTGTATGTGTTTATCGTAGCTGAGCTTCCGATTCCACCACTTAAGGCATTAACTGCTGACATTAATTGTAACATTGAGGAAAGCAGAATTGCTCTGCAGTTGAAAGCAGTGTCAAATCAGCAGTTATTTATTTACCATTGCTCTGTAATGTGTTGTAACACATCAGACTATAAAGAAGTTTAATGAGTTGCAGTAATGCCTCTCAGAGATACTGGAATGTAGTTCAACAAGTTATTGGGAGTTTTTTTGTTCACTTTTCTTGGTTGGTTGGTTAGCTTTTTGTTGGTGTTTTTTTTATAAAGCTTTAACCCAGACTTTCTTCACTGCTGTGCTGGACTTTATGATCATAGGAAGTACAACTCAGTGTTGTCTTTTGCCAACTAACACACTTTGAGAACAAAAAATTGCAATCCAGTTCAGCTGGCCCTGTGAGATTTCAATTCAGTAGGGATGTGACAAAAGGGTAGGAGGAGAGGCTCAGAGTGTTTTATACTCTGTCCAAGCTGCCTTGATGGCTCATAATTGGTGTAAGGCTCAGGAATGTGCCTCTGTTATTCTCTAAACTCTCTTCTGGGCGTTGGTGTCATTTTGTGGTTGTTTACAATGCCTGTCTTGTAGAAGGCAATGGATATATTGCATGCTCTTCCAAGGGACTTTACAGCTTTTTTTGCTGTTAAAAAACAAACAAAAAGCCCAAACAAATAAAAATCCCAAACCAAAGCAAAAGAAACAAAAACAAACTTAAGGCTTTTTATCTACAACTGCATGGGGAGAGATTGGACTTCCCTCTTACCCAAGATGCTCATTTACCCAAGTAATATTACAGGAAACTTGAGATGAGAAACTTGAGGTATGATCTCATTTTCAAAAGTGTCTTTCCAAAACAAGAAACACCATCCCAATAATATCTCAGAGTTCTACTAGCAGTTTTAAGAAAATCCTCTAATTTGTTTAATTACAGATTGCAGCTTTAAAGTGACTAGCAATATTTTACTATCTCTTCTAATTTATTTTCTATTAAGACTGTTTTTCTGTTTTTACTCCAGTTCAGATATTTGGCATATTTACTGATGATATTTTCTGATTTCTTTAAGATCAATCTGATCCATGAAATTCAGTAGTTATTATCAGCCACTTCCAGGACCCAGCCAGTGGTTGCACTCCAAAAAGGCACACTGTGTAAATGACATTGTCCTAATGGCTTTCTGGCTGGATTGACCCCACGTAAATAGCTGTTATTCTCTAGCTGTCAGCTGTGCTGTATTAACCTGGGGGCTGAAGGACAAGGTGTGTCTCATGAATCAAGAGTGCTAATAAAGATTCTCTATACCCGAATCTAGATTTTATTGTTTCTAGAAGCTGCCATTGCAAGTGCAATGAGAACAAAATTAATCTGTCTATTGAGGAGGGTTGTCAATCTGAAGACAGCCCATTTGAGGCACTGGTGACTGTATTGGTGCAATGTGAGCAGGGGTAAAAAAAAGTAATAATAAGGCCCCTTTTCTCATTATTAATGCTGGTAGTTAAAACTGCTCGTACAGCAAACAATTCTGTTGAGTAAGGTAATTCCATTTTTACTCAGACACTTTTCAAAATAAAGGAGAGGAGAAGAACTGTTATTAGTGTATGTAGTTTCTCCCAAAGGACCAAGCAAAGTTTGCTTTCCACAGCATATTTTTCTGTAACTCATCTAGTCTCCTATTAAATGTCCCAAATGTCCCCATTTTATCTATTTTCTTTTTCTAGTTTATCTAGTTATATTTCATTGTGGGCGTAATCCAGCCAACTGTCCATGATTTCTAGCAAGAATTGGATTAATCCTTCTATTAATTCAACTCAACTTTACTGCAGCTGGCTTGCGTTCATAAATGAGCAACCTGCTCAGAGTTACACCCTGACTCTCACACCACCATTAGCCCAGGCTGTAGCCCCGAGGTTTTTTGGGCTTTCCTGGGGCAAGGCTCAGGCTGGTAGGCAGGTGAGAGCAGCTGGGAGCTGTGCACAGCTGGGGACTCCATCCTTGCAGCTCGTGGAGTGCACGAGGTGCAAAGTGCTGCAGTTACAGTCCTCCCTCTGTCCCTCTTCATCCATGCCCTATCCCAAGGGTTTGAGCTGTCAATATGGATACTTCAAGAGTAAATGGATCAAATACATAACTAATTTTTCTTTTTTTACCCCCTTTGAAAATGGATCCTTCAGTCCTGAATATCACTTGCTGCATACCTGCAGATGGTGCTTTTGCCTGATCCAGTAACAGCCACAGAGTTTTTCTGAGGAATTCTTACATCCTGAATCTGTTTCAGAGCAGTTAGAAACAGGGGGCTGGACTAAATTGTCTCCAAAGGTCCTCTCCAGCCTCAACTGTTCTGTCTTCCTGTGAACAGCCTGGTGCTAAGTGAGTGCAAATCAGCACAGCTACACCGATTCACTGGAGCTGGATTCTTCTATACTCGCTGCTGGATCTGTCCATTATTATTCCTTGAAAATAATAGTAAATAAATGAGCTACAAAGTGTTTCTTCCTGGAAGTCTTTCCTGGGACAGTAGCTTGTAATGTAGTTTTACTGTTCTGTAGAAGTTTTCTCACTTCCACATTTCCATGAATAATAGTTGAATACCAAGTTTTCTTGTGGTAAAATGATTGGTTTACGGTTTGATGCACCATTCATAGTCATTGATGTTTCAACTATTCCCCTCTGTCCTCTGCAATCTTATTTCTAGGCTCTGAAAGTGCTTTCATCTATGAAAACTTAAATAGCATTTAAGAACAAGAACTGCTGTGATAAACTACTACTCTCACCTTGCAGTATTTTATAAAGGTGCATTAGTTCAGTGCTCTCTCCTTTCCCTTTCACATCCATTATAAAATGCTTTAAAAAGAAAGCTCTGAAGAGCATATGATGTGCCTAAACTTATAAACTCACTCATCTCTTCCATGCCTTCCTGCATTCCATGTGGGCACCTCAGCCAGTTAGCTCATAAGGTGACGTGGGTAAGACTTCAGTAGGACACAGAGAGCCTGGGCTGTGTTACTGTCTGACTACAGGGTGGCTGCAAATGCCTCTCCTGTTGTCTTCCTCAGGCCCTAGAGAACCACTGAGGAGTGTTGGTCTGCTGCAGGTGCAGAGAACCCCAAAATCACATCTGATCATTCAGTGTCCCATAGCCCTTTCACAAGAACTGGAGTTATGTAATCTGGTTTACCTTCTCTTTATTTAACTATTAATTCAGCACTCACTACTATTTATTCTCACTAACCATTTTTATACTTCTGCAGAAGAACTGATTAAGAATGAAAGACCAGTTCCTGGGCGCTGTATTGAGACACCTCACGAGCTGGCATTCCAGTGGAAATGGGAGAGGATACTGGTAATGAGAATGAACATGTAAGAGTTGGTTGAGCAGTGTGAGGGCAAGAAATGATGAGTTCATCTTATTGCCATGATTCCTACTGGCTGTACCTATGACATAGGGAAAAAAGTCCAAACAGCTGCTGAGCAGGAGCTGCTCCTCTGGCCCAGGCAAGGTTGTGTTGGAGCCCACTGTGGTCATTATTCCCTTGCAATTGAATCCAGAGCATTGATGGGTTTCTGGCCCCAGTACAGAGTCAGGATGTGGCAGGACATGCATCAATGTCAAAGGCTTATCTGTTAAGGCAATGTCAGGCTTGTTTGTCTGAATTTATCTGGAGGATTTAGGTTAAACAGGGAAAATGGGAAAAGGGAAATGAGGAAGAGGAAAAGGAGCTGAAAGCAAGAGGGACAGTTTTGAAATGAAGGTGATCTGAAATGCAGAAAATAAAGGAAATGAGATCCTTTTTTTGTTTCAGCAGGGTAGGATATCCAGTTCATCTTCAGCAAAACCGCTGAGGATTCAAAGCTGCCATTTCCTGTTTTGTCATTTGTCCCTAAAAGCTGTAATCTTCTTTGGGTTGTTTGTTTGTTGTTGCTTTTCCTTCCCAACCTGCCTGCCTTCAGCTGTTCACATAGTTTCTGTTGTTGGCTGGAGTCCCACTTGTATCTTTCAGGAAACTTGTCACTTGGCCAGAAATTTATTGAGAAAACAACCCAGCGTGGGCTGGCAGAGGAGAATGCAAGTACTCACAATATTTTCAGCCTTCTTAGGCCTTCAGCTGGGACATTCATGAGGCATAAAATTTTAGTTTGGATGTAGATTTAATGTTCCTCAGCATCTAAAAGTATTTGGGTTTGAAATCCTTATGCTCAGCCTCAAATCTGTCTCTCAGAGGCTTGATGATGATTTTGCTTTTGCTGAGGCACTCTAAGTGTGCAGTGGCATTAACTCTGTCATTGCAGCAGCTCAGCAGCTTGGCTCATTAGCCTCCTGTTAAATGTAGAAGAAGCAAAGGTCCATGTTTATTTACCTTCTTTCTGCCCATTCTCATCTATGAGAGTATCCTAACAACTCCAGAAGAACAGAATTCACTGTGATAATAGCTGCTCCAGAGGGAGAGTGGTTTCTCTGCTTAAGAGAAGCAGACAAATGCTACTACGTGGTTTTTTCTTTGATTTTTTTCTTAAAGCAATTACTTTAGCCTGGGACTCTGTAAAAGCAGTGCACCTTGGCAGAAAAGCTGTAAAACAAGAAACAAAATGTCAGCAAAGTACTGCCTTTTTTCCCCCTTTCCTAACCACACTTAACAAAATAATTTTAGAATGAGGAGCAAACTTTGTGATCTTGCCCATTGGGTAGTTCCACTGGCATTAGCAGGACTACTTCACTTTTGGATAGTTCATTGGAATAGTGACAGAGCCTGACCAGAAATTTTAATCAAATTCAGTGAGACTCTTGGTAAATTTGGCTGCCACAGTTGGTACTCAATATAGAAAGTGACTGTCTTTCTGCAGTGTTTGACCACCTGTGATTTCCAACACAGCCATGTTTGTCATCTCTGATAATTAGGGCAGTGATATGTGGGTTATAGCTTCAAGAATGAAAAAGGACTATAAAACTGGTACAATTGCCATGGGGAAGGTTTTGAGTAAAGGAAGGAAGTATTAGATAGTCACTATGTCTGTACTGGCAAAAGACAAGACAGGCATAAATCAGGAGGGTGTGGTACAAAACCAGCTGGGTGACTTGGAGCAAATAATATTCAAAGGCACCATGTCATTGGGGATTCTCATTTTTTCCTGGTCCTTGTTACATTATTTTTTTCCAAAGTACCCTGATCTTGACTTCCAAGCAGGGTAATTTGTGAGGTGCAGAGAGCCTCCCATCTCAGGGGGTGGGTGTTGATCCACGTGGTGGGGCAGAGCCACGAGCCCTCGCCAAGGGTTGTAAACCAAAGAGCAGCATCTTCACTGCAAATCTCAGCAGCCACTTCAGAGAATGAGCAGCACATGGTGGTTAATGCAGCACAGCCTGAGCTCACCCTGATCTGTGTTATCATTTGTTTTCCCAGTGGTGGGAGTTATTTAAACCAATACAGATTCTGAGTCATTAATACCACAGACTTCTTCACTGAACAAACAGCCTCTAAAAAGGTATTAATTATGTATTTGCAACTAAGTATGGAATATTTCTCCAATTTGTCCTTTTTTTTTTTGTCCAGAATTATTTTAAATAATTTTTATTTTATTTATCAAAACTGTATTTGTTTTCCCTGTTGAAAGGCCAAACAGGAAGAATTTGGTTTTGTCAATTGAATGTTAAAACTTCCAATATAAAAGACTATAAAAATGTCATGATGGAAAAAAATTTAGTGTGGGCAAACAAGGTCTTGGTAAGTCCTTGCAAAAATATTGAGTCAGTTTTCCCTTCTCATTGCTTTCTCCATTTATTTAAGAACCTTTTAAAAAACTATTATCTGAGATGATAATTTGTGCTCTGGCTTGGCCTCTGAATTCAGTTCTCAGGTTAAATTGCCTCATAGGTGTGTGTATATATACAGACATATGTATGAAAAACATCTGCTAACTGCTTATTTCATATATTGTTCAATGTATCAGGTGAGCCATTTGCAGGATTTGATGTTGTTGAGGTGGTTAATGCAAACAGATAATTTATGGTTTTGAGTGAGGATTCAAAGAATTGGCTTTGATTGCTCTATGCAATTCTACAATCAGATATTTTCCTTTCTTTTTAAGAGAAAAGAGCACAGATGTAAATTAATTTACATTTTCATCAGTAGAATTTATAAATGTAAGATTTTACAAATTCAATTCTGCTTAATTTGGTTTGAATTTGGAGGAAAAAAATGAGCATGAAGATTGCCAAGAGAATGTTGTTTGAATACAATATGCTTTCAGTGTTTCAACAGACAAATACAAATAAATTGACCTGATGTGGTGGTGAAAAAGACCTTTAACTGACCTGTTTCAATAACCAGGATACCCCAAAAACCTTGACTGTCTTAGGGCTAAGTGCTGTGTCAGACTTTAGGTTTATACAGCACAGGAGTTTAACACAGGATCCAATTTATCTTGCTGTGTTTCCATAATTAGATTTTTGTTTGTTGCCATAGCAAGAACAAACTGACAAATCATGCGGACAAATCTTGACAAATATTTTAAATATAATATTTCTAAAATTGCATGGCTTTGTTTTAACTCACACTGTATAAACATGAAAGTCAGTACTAAGACTTTCTGCCTTTACAAAGGCAAATAGAGTCCTCAGAAGTTGCTTGGAATTTATGCACACAGTGATATGTATATGATGTGTATAAATGCTGTTGGAATATGCTGCTTCTGCCTCTCCTTCAGCTTCTGAGTACATATGCAAATAATTTTTAAAAAAATGCCTTTCAAAACATGAGCAAACCTAAACCTTTGAAAATAACTTGTATTGCTACAAATGTCAATGGCTCCTAATACAGGAAATGAGAGAACTGTCAGTATGAGGGAGATTTAAGAATTCTTCCTTTTAAGTGGGAGGACACCAGATCCATATTCAGCCATTCTTGTCCCTAGGAGAGGCAGATACACAGTGCAGGTGGATTTGATCTCAGGCTGCCTCTGCTAAGGATCCCTGGAAGCCAGTTCCATGTTATGCTCTTGGAAGTGCTCTGTGCTGCTGGAACGTGCCAGCCTGGCTGCTGCTGGGGCAGATTCCCTCCAGGAGCTACCAGTGGGCAGCTGGGTTCAGCACACTGCTGGGGCACACGTGGGAATGTGCTGGGGCACACCTGGGAATGTGCTGGGGCACACGTGGGAATGTGCTGGGGCACTGACAGCAGAGAGGAGCCCGACCCTCCCTGCCTCACTGGGTGGACCCAGACTGAGTTCCTGTCCACATACTGCAGGACTGTCTGTGTCAGGGTTCCCAGAGCCTGCTTGGCTCTTTGGATGCCAACACCCACCTGTTGAATTGGCCAACAGAGAATCCACAGAAGGTGATAGCCCTTATTCTCTCCTTTCACAATATCTGTGCCAGCTGTACCTTCTACAGTCTGTACCTGACAGCATAAAGTAGTACTTGGTTTAATCAAAAAAAATTTGGTCTGCCTGCTCAGTTCTTTTATATTATTTTATAATTCGGTATAATTATAATATCTTATTATCATTATAATATTCATACTATTATATTATGCTTATGTTATATTTATTATAATACTATATTAAGTAATGGTAAAAACCAGTGGTGTAAATATCACAGCTGTTTCTGGAGGCTTCCAGACAAAGTCCTCTGCATGAAATACAACCAAAAAATAGCCTTTTTTTAAGATTTTGTTATCAAAATTGAAACCTTCCTAAGGCACCTTAAGCGCTACTGAAGGAAATTACTGGAAAGAAACTGGTCACTATTCTATTATTGGTGAATTCATTCACTTGGGACTTGTTTGTTTTGCTTGATTTGGGATATTTTTTCACATATGTTCTTCAAAACCACAGCATGGAGTTCAAAGACATTAAAATTTTTTTCTTACAGAGGAAATTTTTTCCATTATAAATAGAAAAAAAATACATGGAAAAGAATACTTTTAATTGTACAGTAAGCTTTTGACAACCTTTTTTACTAAATAATGTGTTGCTAGGAATAGTGTAAGCACATAATGAACAATTAGTAGCACTTCTTATTAATGGACTTTTTAGCTTAGAAATATTAAAGTAGAGCTCTAACAGCTTGTGTTACTATGAGGTGATGGGGTCATTTTAAATCCTTGCTTAATGTCATTGATTTGGTCTGTGGCTTCACCACAGAAGGGAAATTAATTCATTTTGACGTGTTGGAGGATTGATAATGCTTTGAAAAAATTGTAGAACCATGATTACAGAAGTGAAGATACTGCAAAAAATCTACAGATTTAGAAGAAAGAACCTTAATCAACACAAGCTGGCCAAACTCAATCTCATTGCAAGAAATCCTCCAGTTCTGCCAAGGTATAATGGTGTGAACATTCTGGAAAGAGCTCAGATTGATTGGCATGGTTCATGAAGTATTGCTTTCCTTCAACATTACAGGTATATGACAATATAGGTTTCAGAATTCCTAAACTCTGCAGGTGTTGATGAAGTACTGTAGATTTGGAAGAGCTTTGCTGAAAAGCTCTGATTTCTCATGTGTTAAAAACTAAGCATGTGGAGTTTTGAAGAATCGGGGCATAATTTTCCTTAATATTACAATTGATTTCTAGGAGACTAGTTAGTGAGAAAAATCAACTCAACTTGGGTAAAGGTGGCAGAACTCTGCCTAATAAATAGAATTTTGGGAAAGACTTTTTTTATATCCTGTTCCCTTCATGAGCTGAGATTGTTTCATATAATGTTGACTGCTCCATTTTTTAGCACTGTATTTAATTTAGATGTAAATGACTCAAACTGTGGTGCTTCTACCACTTCCCCAGTCTATACCATAAATCTGAATGTGCATGTGTTTGCTTGGTATTGCTCAATAAAACAAATAACAACAGACCTGAAAAAGACGTCACAAAATTACTTATTCTTAATACACACGAAGGAATGCTTATTTCACTGTTATGTTTAAGTATATAATGACTTCTGCCAAAGGAAACTGACACAGATTGTATTTGATTCATGAACACCATTATTTGCTGTTGGCCTGAAGAATTTATCTTTATCTAAATATTTTTTTCCAGAATGGGCACTTTTAAAATTAGATTAAGCACTTCTGTATAATATCTATTTCTACTTCTAGACAAATCACCCTTTTATTCAATTAACATTACTATTCCAAGCTTTACTGAGTAATTTCCCAATAATATAGTATAGAACTGTTTCACTGGCTGCAGCAATCAACTTCTGCAAGAAAATCAGCTGAATAGAAAAGAAAGAAAGTATAAATGTGTTGACAATAATACAAGGCCTAAAATGTGTACAATGAATCCTTAGATGTGCTTGGATTGTGTTTTTCTAATGAGTACCTCTGGGTATTGGTCAAATTCGTCATGTCTTAATTGTTGGTATCATGAGAATGGAGCTGCTCTTCCTATTTTTATTTTCCTTTTTTTCATGAATTTACAGTTCAGCAGTCTAAGCTTAGAAGAAAAATAAACATGAATTAATTTTGCCAAGTGATTCTAAAACTCATTTTAATTAGTCCCCTACATTCTACAGTTAACCTTGATTGCATTTCATAATTTAGATTTTCTTGCCTTGTATAATGAGAAATACTCCCTAGTAATAATGTTAGTAAAGCAGAAGAATAAATTGATGCATCTTTCTTCATTAGCCATACATTTTATTTTTCCAAGCTCCTTTGATCAAAAAGTCTTGATATGTCAATTTTGTTAAATTTTGCCATCTACCTGTATGTATAACTGATTACATTTCTTGATTTAGGGATTAAGGAGTCAATGAAAAAGTTATCTGAGCTTGAAGACAAAGTCACTGTTAGAAAATGTTCATCTGTGGATTTCATTACATCAGAGTCTGCTTACTCTGTCTGAGTATTAATACTTAATACTTGATGCATAATGGATTCTGCAATGTGAACAAAATAACTGTCTCGGTTTATATAAATACACAGATCTTAAAGCTCCTGTAGATAGAAAATAGCTTCACAGAGATAAATTGATTCCCAAGCAGGGAAATATTTTTTCCCACTTATGTCCTACCTGTTTTAATATCTTATTGAGCTTTGCATTTGCAAATTCCACCCATGGAGAACACATTAAAATTCCTAATCTTGCTCCCTGAGAAACCGATAGAAATTTTAGTCTTAGTTTTGAGAGGAATTGTGTTAAGTTCATAGTAGTAGCTCAGGTAGTGTGTTATTTCTGTAGATTTTTGTTCTTTATATCTGACTCTTAAGGTAAGAAATCCTGATCAAAGGCTACAGGCTCCTGCAAAAAGTTGACGCTGCAGGAGGTGTTTCCCAGTACTGTGTGGTTCAGTGCAATCTGTCCAGGGTGAGGTGTGGCAGGAGAATTGTTTTCAGTCCCCTGCAGTGATCAGATCTACCCCCCAGTGTCACACAAAAACCACTGGACACAGCTGGTTGGGTTCACCATTCCAAAGTCTACAGCTGAAAGGTGCCAAGGTTCTTGTGAAAGAAGGTGAAACAGCTCCTTCTCCAACCAAATGGGATCACAACACAGCCATTGCTGTCTCAACAGGTATTCCCTAAAATGGAACTTGGGGCAAAGTTTGTGTTTTGTTACTTTGCAGTTTGCATCTTGTCTTTCAGTGTTGTCTAACATGTCCACCTCCATTCTCTTTTGCATTCTCGGGAGAATCCAGTTTGCTTATCAAGTTCTCTTTCTCTCTCTTTTTCTCTTTTCTCTTTTCCCCCCTCTCTTTCCCTTTCATCCAGATGGAATGCCATTTGCTTGGTGGGTTGGCCGTGCCAATGAAAAGCATCTTTACTGGGGAGGATCTCTTCCGGGCATTCAACAGTGTGCATGTGGATTGGAAGAAAGTTGTCTGGATATGAGATATTTTTGCAACTGTGACGCAGATAGAGAAGAATGGTAATAATTTTAACGTGTATAGCAGTGTCTGTGTGAAGACATGGGGATAGGAAGTAGGGCAAGAAGGCTTAAATCTTTCCTGCTTCAGAGTTCAGGAAGCTCGAGTGGCTTGAGTGGAATCTGATAATGAAAATGAAACTAGAATTTGGACTTCTGATTTCACTTTAAATTTCTTTTTTGAACCAAAGACATCTGCTGAAGCAGGTTGTTGGGATGGGTGGTCTTCAAAAAAAAATCTTTCTTGTCAAATGCCAAGCCCAGTAATTTAATTTGTTTAAAAGTTTTGATTCAACTAGAGCATTGCATGAATAAAGACTCTAGGAGCTTGGTTCATAGGTGTATTAGGAGCAGAAAATTGAGGCCTAGATAGCAAAATTCAGATACAGCTAAAAAAGAAATACTTACTACTAAACACACTCTTATTTTTCTTATGAAACAGTGTAATATGCCTTTACTTTATTTTACATTGGATCTCAAGCTTTTTAAGGTCAATAGAAAGAGTTGTTTGGCTTCTGTAGGTTTTGGTTCAATCTCCATAGAAAGTTGGAGTCACAGCATGAAAATTCAAAGCTTTCCTTGGGTTCTGACTTTTATTGTGCTCTTATGCTGCACGACTTTGGGAAGGCCACCTCAATCTTCTGTCGTTCTCTGCACTTTCAGAGACACTCCAGCCACAAAGAGCTATTTAGTGAACTTTCCAATTGTGTTTGAGGGATCTGAAATGCCAGATGAGTGTTGTTGGAAGTACAATTTGAAACACTGGACTTACACATGAAAATTCTGCTCACTCACTCTCCCTTTTAGACCACTCACTGATAGGATCTGCTGCCTTTTATCTGAAGAAAAAGGTATTTTAATGTCGAGTAGATTAGAAATTATAAATAATGGAAGTGGACAAGAAAAGTCTTGTTGTCATAGGCTGCTTTGTTTGAAACATTGTCTGAATTAGCCCTGTGAAATCTTCACTTTAAATGAGTCAAAAGGAACGGTAAGGGGTCTTAAAATATTAAAAGAAGAAAAAATCAGAAATTACTTGTCACTATGAGTGTTGGGCTTTTTTGGTTTGCTTATTTCTCAACAGTGATTATTTGCTTGGACCCTTTATATCTCTGGGGTCACTATTCACATTCAAAAATTATAGCTGTAAGGGGATTTCTTCAGGAAGATGTTTATGTAAATATTGGCTTATGAATGTGATTTGTATTGAATAGCCTGGCTGTGCATGTTAATCTATCTTTTCTTTAATGCTTGGTTATCAGATGTGCTTTTGACGAGGTTTGTACCATGAGTATCAGGAGCATCTGTTTTTACTGCTGCTTGGCTCTTTTCATAATCCACATTCCATCTTTCACTGCTTAAGCAGAGCAGGGTGTTATGCTGGCAGACACTGGGGTTGCAGTCTTGCACTGCAGGGCACTGCACCACTAGGTCCTACAAACCAATGCAAGGTGAAAGCTAAAGCAGGTTTTATAATATTTCAGCTGAGTCTCCTCAGGAAATGAGACCTAAACAAGTTATGCTGTGAATGTTTATCTCCATTTCCCCTCACACCCCCCCAGTGATTTTGAACAAGCAGACACATTTCAAACACCTTGGACAGAGAAAGAGAAATCTCAAAAGCATTACAAATTACACATTCTATGAAAATTTATGCTAGGCTGAGGGGAAAAAGCCAATTAAAGCCCACAAGAAGGAAGTTAGGGAAGCGTACACTTTTATTAGATTTTGGAAAACCCTCATGGGAGAAAGATGTTGGAAATCATGCATCATTAGCTTGGCAGCTCAGAGAGCTACTTGTTTCTCCTAATTTCATGATAATAAGAGAATATGCTTACAAGTTACCTTCACTAAACTGCCTGTTGTTTGTTGGTTTGGGATTTCAGTTGCTAAGGTTTTCAGTCCATGACAAATTTTTACTTTGGTAGTATTCTAAACTGGAGGTTGCCTTTATAAAAGCTAAAAAAACCCTGACCTTTATGAAGAGTTTCTAAACATAAGAAATTTCATGGCTCTTGAAGATTGCTTTTGTGTTTCCCTGCTAGAACACTGACCCCCTGATATATAACGAGCATTCGAATCTGAAACCTGCTGAGATCTGAACTGTGACTTTAACCTGCTATACATTATAGTGGAAGGAGCAAGACAGCAGTAGATGCATTTATTTGCCTCAGCATGAAATAAAATGGGTGCTGCAGAGTGGAAAACCAGAAAATCATTTTTGCTCCTTTTAGATAAATCATGCTGCTCCAAGGTAGGAACTCTCCAGAACAGCTGAAGCATCCTCCTGAAGAGGAGACAGTCCTAGGATTTTGCTTGATTGACTTTCTCTAGACTAAATCTTCAGTGCAGAAGAAGCTGCTAATTTCTCAGAGCAGCAAAATAAATGATAAACAATGGAAAGCAGACCTGACAAAGTTCTGTGCCAGCTGTTTGGCAGCACACAATATGCACTTCTAGGCATGCTGACTTTTAAATGATATCTGAGCAGACACCTGAGCCAGCTGCTATTTTTGGGCTCTTACTTTACATCAAGTTAATCCCTCTGGCCAGATGAATAGGGATATATAATTAAATATTCTAGATGGGGAAGGCTTTTGTATTTTTCCCCTTTGTTTTTATTAAAGCATTGTACCATTTAGTATCTTTTTCCATATGGCTCATCATGCTTCCAAATTCCACAGTATGATGGCTGCAAAATCTATCACTTCACAATACCTGGAGCATCTTCATGGTATTTTCTAGAGAATGGGAGATTTCTGATGAGGAAGCAGAGGCACCTGCAAATGCACCCTTTTTATTGACCCAAGCAAGGCATCTGAAAAGGCCTTGGCTGCATGCTGCCAAAAAAAGAGAAAATTTTCTGACTGCTAAAAGCACTTGCTAGTGGGTGGGAACATTCATAAAAATCCAGTGGCTTCAAGCTGAAGCCAAACCTGGTTCAGAAAATGTTTTCTTTTTATTTTTTTCTTTCCCTTCCCCCACATTGACAATAGTTAAATCTTGGGGGAAGTTATATATAGATGAGACATATTAGTGATTGTCTGTCAAAATATGTACCCTGTTTCAAACAAAAATGCATTCTTGATTGGGGAAATGTGTTCAATTGACCTAAAGAATAAAGCATTACTGAAATACTGACAGGATAATGTTAGTGTAAAATCTTTTGGATCTTCAAATACCTCTCCCAGGTTGTCTTTCATCTCAAGCAAAATTCTCTTGCCTTGGCAATTAAGGTCTTGCTGCTCAGCAAAACTTGCATTTAAATGGGAGGAAACTCTTTCATGCTGAGGTGGCACATGACTGTCCTGAAGTCCTTTTGCTACTTTGGTTGTCTCTCTATCTGGAATCCGTTTTCCACGTCAAATGCAAACCCTTGACTGAAGCCAATCATCAAACCAAACCATGCTGACTGTCTTCACCTGGAAACCTTGTGAACTTGGAGAACTTTACAGCTTTTTATTCTGTACAGAAAGAGAGGCATCTTTGGAGCTCATTTTGTGCAAGAAGCTCAGGCATCTCAGCAAAATGTGGTGGATGGTGTTGATTCAAACAATTAGCTGATTGGCCATCTTTTATTTCTATTCTGCAGTCTTATTATTCAAACTGGAGGAGTATCCTCCTCTTTTGTCTTCCAGAACAGTCTTCTTCACTGGTAACTAAACCTTTGAGTCTTGCCATTTCCAAAGCAACAAGTGTTCACCTCTTTATCGTGGCTTTGGGGCACTACAAGAATAAGGAAAACCACAAGATGTGATGATAAGGGGAACAAAATAGAGAGTTGATATTACTATTGTCAGACCCACTTTGTCTTCTAGAGATGTAATGAGTATATTGAGCCTTGTTTGAGGAGGAGCTAAGCCAAATGGAAGTGAATGAAGCCCTGCTGGGATGAGCTTTATTTGTGCTAAGCTATGACAGAGCCAGGATGCTAAAACTGGAGGAGAGCAGGGCAGAGAAACCCTGATGAGCCCAGATTTGACAGGTTTTGTTTGCTCAGCCACTATCCCACACTGAATCCATTCCCTGAGAAGCAGTACAGGCAACTCCAGAGAGCCCATGAGCTCATAAATAACCCCTGCCAGAGGTGAGCTGGCCTGTAGAGTTGTCTTGGATATCTGCTGTCATGACTGCATTTGTCAGCAAGCAGAACAGCTGCCTGCAGAGAGATGACTGTAGCAGGTCCCTGAGGTGGCAAGAATCAGTTCATTACTCTAATTACCAAACTCTGTGTCTCTAATTCAGCCAAATATAGGCAGTGCATCTTGCCTTCAACTGTTAGGTATGTCCCCTTGTGCTGATGTTTTTGAGTTTATCGTGACTGTACATTATTTTACCCAGTAAAGTATTTTTGGATATGGCCCATGGGCAAGATAACAATTAAAATGTATTCCTTTGGATTATTGATGATATGTCCTGCACAGGCCTCAAAACCTTTCCTGATGGAAGCCTGTGTCACAGGCCCATTCCTTCTGTGCTTCCTTGCCATCCTTGCCATCCTTGCCATCTGCTGATGTAGTATTCTTTTCCCCAAATGTATGGTATTCCTGAAAATCTACTGGATATCTGAGCTACTGAGGCTCAGATCCCGCCAGAGTTTCCATTAATGTGCAAGAGAAAAACATACCAGTAGGGGATCATATGAGAATAAATTATGTTTAATGGCACCACTGTTCTACCATCTGCTACAAAAAATATGGAAATGGCTACCTAGAGATTAGCAATTTATGATGGCTCACACTGTTAGGACACCATCGAGCAGGGGTTTGTTGAGCACACTTTCAGCAGTAGCCAGGAAGAAGGAAAATCATTTCATAATGTTATTATCCAAATAGTGGCTTACCATTTACATGTGAGTCTGCCTTTACTACACTTTGAAGTATCCAGCTGCTGCACTATCACCTTTAGTAGCAAATTATTTTCATCTTTTTTAAATTGGTCCTTACATAGAACATTTGTATGATGTGTGACTTGCCTCACAGCTTATTGAGGAAGTCCTTTGGGTAGATGTAGGCATTAATCTTCGGACATGGATAAACAATGACATCCAACTGTATTTAATACCCATAAGAAAAAACTTTCCAGTGATTAAATTTAAAGGGCATTATTGGATTTGTTTGGTTTGGGTTTTGCTTGTGGAGAGGACAAATTGACACCATCCTTTATGCAAAGAGCTCAGAGAAACATCTGTTTGTTGAGGGTTGTTTCCACCCTCAAAACATTCAGATTTTCATCTGATTTTGTGCCAAATTGAGTGCCAAGTCAGGTAAGCAGGAGGTCTACTTCCCAAGTTCATTAATTTATTCATACCATTTTCTGTGACTAGAGGACTCCTTTCAGGAAAATGATAAAACCTGACTAGATTTTTGTGAAATCAAGACATAATTTACAAGGGGTGTGCTTGGTGGGAGTAGCCACAGAGTGCAATGTGAAACCCACTAAGGAGAAATAAAGTAGTGGGCTTGACTATCCTGGGAAGCAGCTGAGAAAAAGCAAATATAATCTGTTTTCAAGTGTGTGAAGTGCTAAATTGAAATACATATAAGTAAAAAGGAGCTCTGGGAACAAATACAAAAATAATTAATCTAACAAGGTTTTACTTTTGTTTAAAAGACAAAAACATGTATTTTCACATCAGAGTGCAGATGCTTTTTATCAGAAAATAGCAATTTTATTTGAAAAGTGTAGTACATGAAAAGTGATCCCCAAGCCCCCTTCAGGCAGAATTTCAAATGTTTTGTCCAAACCCTGGTATATTTGTATTTTGTAGTGCCACAGCAGTGCCTCCAGGAAGTTAATGTACAGGTACACAAAGCTCTTTTGCTCCTCTCTCAGGAATAATACATCACATTTGAGAGGTGCACCACACAGAGAAGAGGAATCGTGGTGCTTTGTGAGAAATGGAGTCTGAAATAAGTTCAATTTAAGGAATATCAGGAATTTGAAACACAGTGTCTTCCACTCTCTTTTCTGCTTTTCTTAGATGAAATAGCATGGGGGTTGATCTTTCACCAAAAATTTGATTTCCTGCTATGAAATAATAATAATTAACTGCAACAATAGATATGTTGTTCCTCACACTGACACATTATCTGAAGGACAGAATGTTTTTCTGATAGGTTTTCTTACAGTGTCTGCTTGTATGAAAATACATATCATTATATGAGGGGTTTTTTCCATGTGTGAGAGAACAAAATGCATAAAATGTGCTATTTGAGTTTGAAGAGAAGCTTGATTGAGTTTTCAAGGCATTAACAAAGAAGTGAAGATTTTTATTAATTCTAGAATATATTTCTCTCTCACACTTGAGCTATGCTACTAAAGTTTGCTGTGAAACTGGCATATAAGTAGTAAAAATTCAGTCATAAAATTTGATATAAAAGAACTTCACGCAATACAGCAGAATATCTAATAAGCAATGCAGTTTTCAGAGATGTGGAATAGATATCTTTAAAATGTCACCATTTCATGGCTTTTTGTAGATATTTTGAGTGCTAGCTGTAGAAAGATACTGATTTTTATTTTAATGCTGATCATAGCTAGTAAAAAGACTGCACTATTTTTTTTATTTAAATAAATTTGTAGGAAACCTCCCTAAATATTTTGCAATTTTTGAAAAAATTTTATTTTAAGAAAGAAAGCACCAGCTTAGTTACTCGTGTGTATATTGAATATTTTATGTCCCATTACTATGCATCTTTCTGCCTTTCTTTCATTCATTCTGCCTATTCTTCTTCCACCCAAACATTGGAATACCTTATTTAATTATCTTCCTAAGAAATACTCAAATAATTTAGCTTTTGTCACAGTAGTTTCATAATCTGTTAAGAGCATTTATGCTCACTTTCAAATACTGATACAATAAGCTGTGAATGTGATACTGAGAGTCTGCCCTGAAGAGATTTGGAGAGCCATACCTTTGATTCACACGTGATAGTTTTCCTTCTGAGTCTGTACTGAAGGCTTCTCTCTGCCTCGTGCCTGGGAATTTCATCTTGCTGCACTTTGTCTGTAATTATTTGCATGTCAGACACCCACTGGAGCAAGAAGAAATGTTAGTGTTGGAGAGGGTACCTCTCCTTTTCCCCTTGGCATTATGAGACAATTAAGTGTGCTGAATGCAATTAGAAGCAATGAAAAATAAAGGCAATGTATGCAGCCTTTATGAAAAAGACCAAAATACTCCTATATTTGTGTAACATTAATCAGAGTAGAGCACTTAGCCAAGCAAACTTTCGAGGTTGTGTGTCAGAGCAGAGCTGCAGTGTTTGTTCTGATTATTATTTCTTTGCTAGAAATCTTTGTCCCTTCCCATGTCTGGAACTACACCCAGAGGTTCAGTTATGGAAGTTGGCCTTAAAAGCAGGATATGGGCAGGTCCAGGGTCCTGCCTGGAATTTCAGACTCTGGCAGTGTTATTCAAATAGTGATCCCTGTTTCCTGAGGCATTGGGTCACACCTGCCTGGAAGAGCAGTGGGTATAAATTTAGGATTACTGGCATTTTGGATGTGGTCATTGTTGCCATCCCCACGTGCAGGATGTGTCTTTCACCTGTGAGCAGACAGGTGAGTTGAATCTAGACACTGCACACAGCTTGTTGGGCCATGCAGAGGTAGAGATCCTTTCTCCAAAACTACTGGGATCTGGTTCCATGAAGGATGCTCTGCCACATTTATGTGCCCAGATGTACAGCAAACCTTGACCTAGAGAACAGGAGAAGGAAAAACACATCATTGTGTAGATGAGATTCAGCAGCACTCACCTCTCTGTTACCAATCAATAGAGACCTCGAGAGGGCAGTTCTGCTCTGGTACGGTCAAGGCTGGTGCCTGAGGGACTCAGCTGGG